>BSYO01000007.1:14029365-14220910 GCA_033239525.1 Nepenthes gracilis
TCTCTTTAGAAACAGATATTTATTGGCAATAATATTATAAATATGTCTATTTTTCGTGAATAAAAGAGGGAGGAATCACCCAAAAAACAAGTATAAAGCACTAACCCTTTAAATATTCATAAATGCCAAAAATACGAAACCAACTCCTCCAATTTTTACTCTCTTTTATCCTTAACTTTTTATCATATTTTCATTTTAAATAAAATTTTTTAATTTGAGTGTCGAAAAATATTTTGGGATGTGAGTTCCACATATTTTAACATCTTGTTAAATATTGTGGTGTGTAGAATTTATTTAAAATTTCAAAGATTCAACACCTTATTCATACAACTATCTAGATCTAAAGTACGTATTATTGACACTGTTTGTGGGACTCGTAGCTAAGTCATCTATTCTTACGTAATCAAGGTCGCACCTATCTGAAAACCTCTCTCTTCTTCGACAAGGTAAAAAATGGTGAACATGCGAACACAATAACAATTGAGCCTATTGCCAAGGGATATCTTATCTTTGGTTCATCATGGAGGAAGGCAACCGTAGGGTTGCTTGCTCATCATCCAATCCCGATATCAAAGCCATGACCACCTGGATAAAAGACATGTTGATGTTGCTAAAATCCTTATTAGACAAAGTCAATGGCCAAATTCACAAAGTGAAGGTCCTCTTCTCGCAGACATTGACATCAAGGAGGAGATCAAAAAGAAAGAAAATCATCTTGAAGGGAGTTCACCCACGGTCAAAGATTTTAGAGGCTTCCAAGGCACTTGCCAGCATTACATCCTCCCATCTTGAAGCATGCTCAAACTTCAAAGCGTAAGAAAAGAGTCCCAAGTGATGAAATTCTTAGTATACCTAGATCCTAGATATTAGTCAAACTAAGAGGAAGGATCTTTTTTTTAGTAAGTAAATAAAATTGGATTAAAATAAAAGAATTACAAAATCCTACGATCTATTTCCAAATATTTTGTCGATTTGAAATTAGAATATAGATGTCAGGGTATTCTCCGAGTACTAAGAAGCATGTCATAAAACCAAAGTAAAATTTACAAAGGAAACAATCTGTCAAATTCCAGTCATCCAAAATGTCCATTGGCCTTCAATCAAACTAGCCAAAATGCCATTTGCAACCATGTCCGGCCACGTGCCATTTTGCTCATTGGCCGGTCAACATGTTGACCGATTTTTTGCACCAATGCCGGTTAACCCGTTGACTGGTAGATATTGTACCAAATGCTCCAAGCTCCTTCAGTCGGCTGCCTACCTAGGTGCCTTGGCCACATTGGCCGATTAATCCGCCAAACTAACTAAACAATCATGGAATTCTAGATTAATTCATGCCAACCCGGCTGATATTATAACAGAACGGATTTTTTTTTTAACATTCCGCCAACAATCTCCCAGAACCAAGTTTCGGTGGTCCGATCCGAGCCGATCATGCCTTCCAAATCACAGGATCACAGATGCCGTCTAGGACTCATACATATTAGTCATCAAACATATAGCGGAAGTCAATCTAATATCCTGCTAAAATATTCATATTCATTCCCATAAAAACTCATTTCTGAATACATATAGCCATGAACATCTAATCCCAAAAGTTTATCAATTCTAACAGATCATTACATTAACTGTTTCTTCGTGGTGGTCGTCAAAAAGGTGCTTTTGAATTCTTACTGGACCTTCAGATAAGCTCTAATCACTCCGTCTTGTCAGGCACAAGTTCTAAATTTTCATCTGAGGGGGGGGAAACAGAAAATAGTGAGCTATAGCTCAATAAGGTACATGCAGATATTCCATAAAACATTCGTGCTTTCAACAATTATAGATACGTTTGCAGAATATCATTTGGCTAGAATCATGTAGAACATTTAGAACAGTTAATGCAAGAAGTCATGCATCATATATATATATATAGCATTTGGCCGAACAAAAGCTAATCATAAAGTCGAAACAGATAATATTTAAGCATAAAACAAGGCTAATCACAATTTAACTTCTTTTATTTATTTATGGCTTAATGGAAGGGGACTTTAATCGAGGATAGATTGTGCACATGTCCTCACAATCACGACAATACTTCCTTGTACAAAGCCCCGATGACGGCTCTCACTTCCTCCTTGTACAAAGCCCAGAGGACTGCTATCACTACCTTCTTGTACAAAGCCCCAAGGACGGCTCTCGCTTTGGTTATTCTCTATTATCACCTTAAGGTCCTAATGTATGTCGGAGTACCTTGTCTCCCAAGGCTAAGATCTGAACTTATTTGTTTTATTATAAAGCCGATTCACATTTTCTTTGTTCATCACAAGCCGGTTTCAAAGTTTTAGTACAAATGCCGGTTTCAAATCATAATACAAGGCTGGTTTCAAAAATTACAATACAAATGCCGGTTTTAAAATCACGATACAAAGCTGGTTTTAAAATCACAGTACAAATACCGGTTTCAAAATACGATACAAGGCCGGTTTCAAAATTACACTACAATGCCGGTTTTAAAATCACAGAGTCGGTTTCAAAATTACATTACAAGGCCGGTTTCCAAATCACAAGGCAAATGCCGGTTTCAAAACTACATTATAAGACCGGTTTCAAAAATTACAAGGTAAATGCCAGTTTTAAAACTACATTACAAGACCGGTTTCAAAATCACAAGGTAAATGCCGGTTTTAAAATTTCAACGCAAATGTTGGTTTCGATTAAGGCCGATTTCAAATTAATATGCAAGGCCGGTTTCAAATTGACATGCAAGGCCGATTTTGATATTTACTTAAGCCGATTTCAAATTATACTATAAGGCCGGTTTCAAATTATTTTACTAAATCAAGGCCGGTTTCAAATTTGGGTAATGCAAGTGTCATACAAGCCGGTTTACTCTTTCCTTTTCATGCACTCTAGTTTAAACATGAGTTTAGCAGAAGACCGAAAGTATGCATTCGAACCAGAATATAACTTATCAAATAGTAATTAAAATGGTATGTATTTAACCTAAATGGGAAGGGAAAACTGGCAGTTTCGTGAAAGCTGGAACTTGGAGATGGAAATATAAGTGCTTGAGCATGAACTTTAAAAATTTGGGTACACGAACTTAAAAAGAATGATCGTCCAATACACTTATAATATTCTGAAATTAAAACAGAGTATTAAATCATGAACTTAAAAATAGGGGGGTACACTTGCAATATTTTTAAAAATAGAAAGAGTAACATCCGAAGTACACTTGCTTGACAGTCGTCCGCCCACCCTTACAGACTGGAAGCTTTCTACTCCTTACTGTTCTTCTTGTTAGTTGCTCGTGCCAACTTTCTTGATCGAAGCTGAGTATATATATAGATGAGGGGTTAGGTGAAGTAAGTGGGGGAAAACTACCTACTTAGCACTTCTCTCAGAGGTTAGGTGAGAGTAAGTAATCTAAGCTACTTACTTTGGTACTTCTTCTCAGACGGCCAACGAGATAGTTCAATTACTTTATTTAGTTAGGGTCTAGTTGGGTTCTAACTAATTGGTAAAGTTGGTACTTATCTTTAGTTGCCCTTAATTTATTCTAGTCAAGTCTTTAGTCAATGCTCAGGGTCGGCCATCGTTTCACTTCTTTTATTCAAGGCCGGTCAACCTTTCTCAAGGCCGGTCAACTCTTTGGTCGGTCAACATTTTGACACTTGTCGACATTCGATCAACATCACAATTTTCGATCAACCCTTACTCAAGCTGGTCAATATTCTAAAGCCGGTCAACCTTTTGAATGCCAGTCAACCTTACAAGTTTTGGTCAACTTTATCTATTCTGGATTTCAAGCAGTCCATCTTTTTGTGGTACAAACTACTCTGATTTTAAGTGGTATAAGGCCACTCCGGCCTCCGGATTTCATCCTTCTTCCGGTTCAAGTTGAAAACGAAAATACACTGTTGGCTTTAATTGTTGCGGCCGGATATTTTATTGGAATATTTAAAAATTAAATGGGGTAGACTTATAAAATAGTGATAAAATAATAATGTTAATATATATATTATAAATATATATATAAGTTACGTAATAAATATAATAATAATAAATATAATAATAATATATATATATATATATATATATATATATTCGAAGAAGAAAAAAAAAAATTTATTTCCACCTCTTTCCTCTCGAAGCTTCCACTCTGCATCCTTCGTCGTCCCCACCATTGCCAATTCTGCTCTCTCTCTCTCCTTCCCGTTTGCAACGGCCGCCAGCGTGGCTGGCCGTTCGAATCTTGCCACCGTGGCGAGCGGCCGATTCCTTCTGCTCCCTCACGGTTGCGTCTCCTTTGGCTATTTAATCAACGCGAACGATGGGTGTTGGCAGAAGAGGAAGCCGAGAGCTGTGAGTGTGTGAGGTGTGGCTCGTCGTTGGGGTCGTCGTCTGCCATCAGCATCATCATCGTCGTCGTCGTTCTCATTGTTCGGAGTCGGTGTGCGGTCGAAGCCATTTTTCCCAAATTTGAAGCCGAAGCCGAGCCGTGATTTCTTCAGGCAAGTGATTTCCGATTCTCTTCCATTGCAAGTGATTCCGTCCCTTTGTCCTTCTCTCCAAATGCGATTATTCTTCTTCGGTTATGAGGATTAAAATTCCAAATCTCGAAGTCTTCCTTGCTCTGTAAATTTTCCCTCGGTTGAACCGTTCGCCTCTGTTTTTCTGGCCGAATCGAGAGCGAACGAATTACGAAAGCAGAGGACCAAATTGTGGGTTGATTTCTTGTGTTCATATTTATTTATTGTTGATTGTTAAATTTTGTATAATGCTGTGTGAGATTGTGGATTGTTGTTCTGTGTGGTGCAAGCTCCACTGCTGCTGGGCTTGTGTGTGTTTCGTGTTTAGGTTGTGAAGGATGCTGCAGCTGCTGGTGTGTGTGCGTGTGGATGGTGTTCGGTTTTGTGTGGTGTGCGAAGCAGCAGAGCTGCAGTGTGGCCATGTGTGTATGCGTGGAAAGCAGCCGGAGCCGTGCGTAATGGCCGGTGTGCGTGAACGGCAGCCGTGGCCGTTGACGGCAGCAGCAGAATTGCTGCGTGCGTGTGTGGAGTTGGGCCGTAGGCCCAACGTGTGTGAGGAGGAGTGTTGGGCCAAAGGCCCAACAGTGTGTGTTGTGAGTGTGTGAGAACTGGGCCACGGGCCCATTATGTGTGTGTGTGTGAGATTGGGCTACGGGCCCAATGTGTGTGTAGTGTGTGTGTTTGGGCCACGGGCCCAATGGGAGTGTGTAATATGGGCGTTTGGGCCGTGGGCCCAATGTGTATATGTGTAATGTGTGTGTGTGTTTATTTTGGGCCGTGGCCCAACAGTGAATTAAGTGGGTGTGTGTTGGGCCGTGGGCCCAACAGTGTATTGTTTATTGTGTGATTTGGGCTTTGGGCCCAATATTTTCTGAGAAGTGTGTGGGAGTGTTTAAATGGGTGTAGGTTGGGCTTGGGCCCAACAGTGTGTGAGTAAGTGTGTGTGTTTGTGTGATTGGGCCATGGGCCCAATGAGATTTAAAGATAGGTTTGAAGTGAGATTGGGTTGGGCCAGTATAATAATGATTATTATTTTGATTTGGGCCTGGGCTGTGTGTTATTAATTATTGGGCTGGGCCAGAATGTGTGGTTTAATTGTTGGGTTGGATTTATTGTATTAAATGGATAAGGGTATATTTATATATATGTGTATATATATATAAATATATATTAATATAGTATACGTGGATGGATATTAAATAAATAATTATATGTAGATATAATTAGAAAATAAATATATATTTATATGGAAATATATATTTATTAAAAATGAAGGCTATTATTTGGTTTCCATATCAAGGTATATTGATTGGAATGCAAAGAGGTAATGACGGTATTGAAAATAAATATTGTCAAGTAAACTGTGATAATTTTTATGAGATCAATTGTGGATGAGAAATGAAATGAATTATATTATTGGCCTTAGTGGTAGGCATCGTTCCGAAATAAAACGAAAAGGATTAGTGAGACAAATAATCGATCATGATTTGATCCTCAGGAATCCTTTTGGATGTCCCGAGATACATTCCTTTGTGTTGGATTTGATTGTGTGAGAAGACGATCCGATCAAGACTGAATGACATTCTGTTATTGATATTGTAAAGTATTCTTTGCGTTATACTCGGTGTGTGAGTATTTGAATGCGTTAGCTTCTTACGGTCAATGTTGAGGAGAGTGGGTGAAAACCTTAAAGTATCTGGTCGAATGGGAGGCTTTGGTACTTTAATGTGGTCTACATTTATCCGATACTGATTTCCGTATCCTGGTGGATTGAGGTATGTTGCCTAGTTTGGCGGGATGCTTATGGCTCGGAACATCGTGAGATCGCGATATCGAGGATATCATGGGGAGATGCCGGGTTTGACGATGAGTTGTCTTCCGTCACCCAGGTAGAGTGGGAAGAGCATGATGTTGAGCATGCTAGGGAGACGTCTGTACTTTGTGGGGCAGAGTCTCTGTGGACCATGGATTTGGTCAGGTGGTCAAACTTGTGAGCATCGATATAGCCAGTTTAGGACCCAACTGTCGGGGATATACGCACCTTTGGTTCACACAAAGCGGAATAAGATTCGGGAGATTTTTTGTGATTCCCTATGATTGTGAGTACCTCATTTGTTATGTATCCTTGTGTGGACCTTGTGATACTCGGATTCAGTGGAATCCATGTTGTATTGTTATCGTGAGTATGCTGGTCGTTCCGCTGATGTATAGACCGGGGAAATTCCCAAGTATCGTTGAGATCGGATTCCAGGGGATTTCCGTTGTTATTGGCACTCTTATTGTTTTTGGATGTTCGGGTCTTATGGACCGATTTGCCTAGAGTCGTATTTACGACGTGTTGTATTCTGTCTCGGATATAGTAGGTTGATAGGATGTGTAGAACCTTAGTGGATGATATCCGAGATTTTTATTGTTGTCAGCGTTGTTGATTATATTGCTTGCTGGGCTTTGGCTCACCCTTGTGTTTTCTTGGCTCCAGATTGATGGCAGTATTAGCAGGAAGACAAAAGAGCTTGAGCTGAGGATTCTGATAGCTGATGATGATATCTTAGTTATTATTGAGTTTTACATGTTTTATGTTGATGTTTTATATTGATGTAAAAACTCAAATGAATGAAATTGTGAAAATGTGAGGATTATGTTTGGTTTTAAATTTTTGGGTTCCGCGTGGGCGGCCCGATACCGCGTGTTTGAGTTATTCGGGTTCGGGTCGCCACATTAATATTCTGATTTTATGTTCTCTTTTGATTTCGGAATATCTCGGATACCATACTAGCTGCATCATTTCATCCCATTTGTTACCTTACCGGTAGTTTTTTTTTTATTTATTTTGGGTAAGTAACATTTTAAAAAACATCCACCTGAGAGGAAGGATCACTCAGCAACATGGCCAAAAACCTCTCAACTAAGTAGAGATCGGACATATCTGCTAATCATTTGAAATTGAGGGTATTCTTTAATATCAAAAGAATCACTTCCATGATATAAACGAAGGAAAAAATGAAAAGAAACAAATGGTAGGTTTTTTTTTTTTTTTTGGAGAAACATTGTTAGAAAAACAATCAAATTAGGTCATACACCTTTTATCTCAAAGATAAAAAGATACTGATAATCCTATAAATTTAAAATACTAATACTAAAGCCATATCTGACAGGCTCCTATCGAGAGCCTAAGGTATTTTCTGGCTAGATTTAATGTCAAAATCATTTAATGTCAAAATCAGAGACATATTGAAACTCACGAATGAAGTAAAGTTGATTGCCTTCATGGTTACTATACAATCGGATGACTTCTTTAAATCTCAAGTGCAACAGGACCCCAAAAAGTTCTTAGAGGTAGAAGCCATTATTTAGAGTTATATTACGGCAGAAGAGACCAACGAAACAAAACAGTCAAAATTAGAGCCTGACATAAAGAATATCTAATTACTCTTGGGAATCGTCAGAGGCCAACAGAAGCCATATCTGGTTACTCTACACACACACACACACACCCGCACACACGCACATATATATATACACACATGTGGGTACACGTTACATCTTGTGAATGTGCATATATTGCTATTGTTTATATTGTTAATATCTTTTTGCTGATATAAAAAATAGTAAAACACTGCTTCCTTCTCCCATTTGTGTTCTCATCAAATAATAATAATTATTATTATGATAATGAAGTTGCACTTATGATGTTTAAACACTTTCTTTGTTGATGTAAGTACATTGGGATATCGAGTAGAGCTACTTTTATTTGTGTGATGCTTGCAATTGGTAAAGGAAAAAAAAAAGGCAAAGGCTCATATTAAAGTATTATTATTATTATTATTATTATTATTATTATTATTATTATTATTATTATTATTATTACAATAGAGATATCTCGCATTGATATAAATATATGATTCTTATGGATCGACTCTTATTGTTTGGTGTTTTTTAGAATATTATACTTATTAGATTATATTTTTTTAGAACGCTGTGCTTATTAAATAGGAACTCTAGAGCATTTAAGTAAAGATCGGGTAAATAGAAATGCTTTGACAAACTAATTCGTCGGGAATTCTTAAAGCCATTGGATAAAAATCCAATACTGTTACTTTAGGGTAGCTCCTCTTTGCTTTGCCAATCATGCGCAATGCTGTAATGAGCTTTGAATTGTAAAGCCAAAGCTTTGAGTGCGCGGCTTTGATACTGCCGAAGCAAAGCAAAGTGGGGTGCTTGCCCGATTGCTTGATTAGTCTCCTTCAACTATGTTTGTTCGTCTGAATCTAGTTTCTACGAGAGTGATCCAATCTTTTGTTCTTTTTTCGCCTTCTTTCTTTTTGCCATTTTAGAATTGCTATGAAACTCTTCAAAGAATCCCAAGATGGAAGAAATGCCAAAAATTTCCCAATGTGAGGGAGTTCGTTTGTTTTGTTTTCAAAGTAGATATGCTTCTTTATTTTTGCTGAGGTTGGTCCTTTACTTTGGGTGGTGTTATATGGCGCGAGTCCCCCACCCCGCATTTGTCGACGGATTATGAGATCCGTACGATAACAATAGAAAAGAAAAAGAAAAAAACCAGCGGAATAATACTACATTTTTTTCTTACGCTTTCACCTCATTACCTTGAAGTCGAGAGGAAAGAGATATCCAACAAAGCGCATAATTATGGAACCGCTCAAATTAGTCGCGTGTATCTACGAGTGTTTTAATTTTATGACTCTTTTCACCCTAATTATTAAAGTTAATTGATATAAAATAAATATTTTAATTTAATTTATGTTTCAAAAACAAATTTTTATATCTATTAGTTGAGTACACTTTAAAATAAGATCAACTCGATTCGGTAATATATAGGAGCCGCAAGCCATAAATAAATGAAATGAGTTGAACTAATCAAGGTGCTAGGTCCAGATTAGAATAGAATTTGATCGAATTACTAAATTTTCGAATAACTGAATGGTTGTATTGTTGGTAATACAAAAAGTCGAGGTACTGAATGTTTAGTGGATTAATAAATCTAAAAGGTTAATATTAATAAACGAATCGAATAATTAATGGTCGGGTCAAAGTAAATAATTAATGCCCCAACGAATAGACATTAAACTCATAACTTTTAAAACTGTTATACTATCTAATTCACAATTAATGTAACATCTCAATTTATGGTAATCATACTTCTTCAAAAATAGTACATTAATTAGCAATAAAGTTATAAATATACATATTTTTGTTAAACAAAAAAAGGGAAAAAACTACCTAAAAAATTAAGTATAGATTTCTAGCCCATTATTTTAAAATTTTCGAATCAAGCCCTTCAATTCCCACTTTCCTTCTTCCTCAATCTCTTAATATTTTTCTAATTAAAAAAAATATTTCTAATTTAAATACTGGATGATATTATAAATAGTGAATCTCATATTTTTTGACATCTTCTTAAAGTGTATAGTGTACAGAATTCAAATTTAAAGATTTAAATATTCAATCCAATTTTATTTAAACCACTGCTTAGATCTAAGATACATATAATTGGCACTATATGTAAAAATTGTGGTTAAACCATTTATTCCTTCCAGATTAAGATTACACCTTTTTAAAAACCTCTCTAATTTTTGACAAATCAAAAATGGTAAATATGCAAGCATAAGAGTAATCAAGCCACCTATTAAAAGATGTCCCGTTTTGTGGCTTCATCCTTGAAAAGGGCAACCACAAGGATGCTCACCCATCATCCAATGCTAACATTAAAGCCTTGGCTTCCCAAAAAAAGACCCGTCAAAAATGCTACCCAGATAAATGACATATCCAACACTATTGTTGCCGCTCCCTCTTGTTTCAACCACACTTTGTCATGTCATTGCTGATGAGACTGTCGCCCATGGGCCAATAGCAAAAAAATGGTCCGAAAGTTACAACCCAAGAGAAGACTTTTGCGGCTCAAGGTCCAAGATAGAGCAACCTAGGACCGCCCATCAAGACATGGTCTAGTAGAGCCACCCACCGAATATGGCCCATAAGTGAGCATCCCAACATCGCCAAATCATTGATTTTAGCTCAGCAAACATGCCTACGTAATCACAGCCTGTTATGTCGGGCTTACTAGAAAAGAAGATACCAATCACGGTGCTCCTCAAGAAGAAAATGCCACCTGGCCCGCACCCCATGATTCCCTCTACAAATACCTCATTTCTCCTGTAGGAAAAAAAGGAGGGAAAAGAGAGGAGGAGAATCGTAGAATCTCTCCAAGCTCACAAAAATAGAGAACGAGAAAGATGACCAAGAGCATGTGATAATCAGTCTCAGAGCTATCTCCTGCCAGAAGTGAATCCTTCTTCCTTACTGATTACCAATCCTGATCAACTGTTGCGCAGGCCTCGCACCATCTCCGAGCTCTCACGTTGTGTGGCCGGCAAAGACGACTCGTAGAGTAGGGGGTAGAGAGCCTCCTCCATCTACCATCGAGAAAGGATTGGCGGGCAACCTTTCTCTTCACATTAGCCCCTAGGAATCTCTTCCTCCTCTAGTTAGTCACCCCTCTAGGGGTACAGTTAATAGTCAGCCACTCCTTAGCAAGTGTATCAATCCTCTCTTCTTACCGGCCACTCCCTCGCGAGTGCAACTATCTCTCAAAGCCTCCCCTGACTGGGCGCACTCAATGAAGCTCAATTCTCCATCTCAAAGCCGCCCCATAGTTGGTGCATTCAACGGAGCCTACTCCTCTATCGCTCAAAGCCGCTCCTTGCCGAGCACCCTCTCTAAACTGCTCCCTATCGAGCACCCTCTCCAAGCTGATTGATAGCCAAGCACACTTTGACACTCAATCCTTCATAACATACATTCACACATTTTTCCCATATTCTTATGTCTTTCTATCAATTAGAAAAGATTTCTAACTTAAAAGTTGAACAATATACCAGGAAGTAAATCCCGTCAATTTTTTAACCTCTTATTTATTAGTTGTATTGAGCAGGACCCTGATTATCATAGATGGAGATCAAACCCACTTCAACTTGACCCCTAGAAAATATCAAGTAATTCCCTAATCCGTACAACCCAAATCTAGAGATATATCATTGGTGCCATCTGTGGGAATGACTAAAAAGTCTTACCACCACACATTAACAAAACAAACACGATCAATGCTCGTACTCTAGCCAACACGTATGCCAGAAACATCACCTTCCATGACGACAACCCCCCAAGTAGCCATGGAAACATGCGACTTTCCTTTGGCAAGCATGTGCTCGCTGCCTAATAGGGTATCATACTTAAACTACTCTAGATCCTATGCGTTCATCTGAATGAACGACTACTGTGGGCTCCTTCCTACCATGCACAAGCATCAGCACCCAAGAGGAGAAGCTGGGGGAAGAGACAACCCACCAAAGGAAAAACTTGTCCACCTGACGATCCTGATATTCAGAAGGATATGAGAGATAGGGCCCACTCTTAGAAGAAATCTTGACTCGGTCTTGGAGTGCAGGGCAAAAGCCCAGAGCGATGACACCTTCACTATTCCCGAGATGACTGGCAACCTTCCATTCAATAAGAAAAACTCCTGCAATGCCGACAGGCACCCTATCATTCTCTCACTGGGGCGAGAGGTGCACCCCAGAAAAAAGCATCTAGAGTGTTTAACCCTCTACTCACAAGCTGCCTGGCTAGAGCAAGATGCTTAACCCGGGGGCTTAGCAAAGCCAATCCAATGGCAACGCTTCTCATTGACTCTGTGCAAAATGGCAGATCTTGCAGAAGATATCATGATCCTCGCAATAGGGGGCTTGACACGCTCGGCCTACTAGCTATCACACCAGCCATGGCAACGACACCTCCTCGGGTAGCCATGCCAACGAGTGATTAGCCCCAAGTGTGTGGGCGCTCATCCCTCTTCCAAGCTGTGCACATCCATCTGAAGGTGCTACGCTGGGGGCTCTGCCCTCTAACTTCTAGACAATAGTGTGGACCAGCATCCATAAAGGATCCAGTGGCTTTACGACCTCGTGATTGAGGTAGCCACGAGTGACAGGGCCTAACAATGGCTAAAAAATTGACTGAGTCATGAGGTTTGAAATGAAATCTCAGAGCGACATGGTCCACACTGCTCCAGTGACGACAGGAGTCTCCCTACTCAGGAAGGAACTCCACGCAACATTAGAAAACACTTCATCAACCTAGTATGGTCACCGTTCAGGGTGGCGATTCGGTCATCTCTATCTCCTCACAGCATCCAAGAACCGTGACTAAAGTTTCGTTCCGGTACTCTATCTAGATCACTTTTGCACTTCACCGGTTGCCCAAAGCCTTATAAGTTCCTTGAGTAGTGTTGAAACTAGGTTGGGATGACCTCAAGGGAGGTAGAGTCCTCAACCCCCCTCATGCAGCGTTTCACACCAGAAGATGCTGCCAACACACCCTACAAGGCAGGCAGCAAGCTGGAATGCTCTCCGGGGTAGCAGAGCTCTCAGCCCCCTTTGCATGTGGCGTTTCATGCTAGAAGATGCTTCCCTCATGCTAACCGAAGTCCACCCTCGGTACTTGTGGGTAGAATGTTGGCAAAGAAAGCCCGGCATCCAAATCATGCAGCCAGTTCAACGTGATGGACCACATCCCACAAACATAGAGGCCGCAGGACAGAGCGCCAACAAAAGTGTCTCGGTGATTCTCCAGAAAGGTGCTGGCTAGCCACGCACCCAGAACAATTAATCGGCCCTAAGGGCATAGCACACTATCTACAGTAAGCACCATCGATGATTTCATATCAAATCAAGGTTAAGTCTTGCATACATTATGCGGATTGTTTGAACCATGTTTTAATTAGCAAAATAGCCATTTTATCTGCTTAACCAATTCATGTGAGTGCTTGCATATCATCTTATAACATTGAACGACCTAGACTGTCCCAAAATTAGGTGAACTTCTTCTCACCTACTCCTTGAATTTGAACCTCGGTCCATTACTGAGCAGCCCATTGGCGGTCAAATTTGAACCTCAGTCTTGCTACTAAGCGGCCCATTCACAGTCAAATTGAACCTCGATCTCGTTACTAAGTGGCCATTGTGCAGCTGAACACTAAAACCTTATGGGGCTTTTATAGCATGTATGGGGCAACCCCCTTCTAAAGGAGAGAGTACCATCAGTCAGTGATGGCCAACGGGTTGGGACTAGATGTATGAGAGCTACAACGACTTCTAACAAGATTGAGCACCAAAGGGTTCACGCGAGCCATGGCCTAGACTACACCAAAGCCCAGCAATGATAGCCACAAGGCTTAGTTGGCAATCACATTTTCTCAACGCCATGACCTCCACCCGATAGGAGCGAGCGCAATCGATCAGATGCATCTGGTGAAGACAAAGACAATAGCTCCCTTACTTAATCGACAAACAAGTCATACCCATGCCACGACCTCCTCCAAACAAGAGCAAGCACAGTCTGGCATGCACATCCTAGTCATCGTCGGCAACCCTAGTGCTTAGCCAGTGGGTAAAAAGTATCGAGTAAAGAAGTTTAATACAAATAAGAAATATCAGCAACAATAATAAAAAAGATTTAGTTGATTTATTGAAAATGGAGATACGCATCGTGAAGGTATCTATCGGCCTCAAAATTACAAAATAGTACCTATGCCTACGACCTAACTGAACTACCATCCTATGGCCGAGGGTCCCCTGAAGAATGCGGTGTAGGCCCTCTGCCCTATCTCCCAGGGTCGGCGATCAAGTCCGTACGATGAGAGGCTAAGCATTCTTCAAGTCTAGGAAACTGATAGAGAAGCCCAAAGCTACCAAAGAGGCTATCCATCTGTAGAAACAAATACCCTCTTGAAACCATTCGTCCAGCATTGGGGCCATCTCCTTAGGACAAAAAATGGTCCTCAACTCTCCCTCAAGCCGAGTGCACATGCCTACTGCTGACTTCCCCAAAGCTCGTCCTCGAGCAATGCGATCCAATCCAAGCTTTGAGTATTGGCCTCCGGGAGCTCTTACGATCTTGGCTTGAGCTTGGACAAAGCGCAATTGAGGTAAATGGCCATTCCAGACACTAATCTGCCTCAACAATAGTAGAGTTGACCCGGTGCTCCATCTCCTCAGTGATTCGGTCAGTGTAGGTGTGTAGCAAGTGGGTAATCTCATCCCATCGCAAGCGCACAGTCTCCTCCTTTCGGTGAGACACCCCCTCTCAACTGTCAAGTAGAAAAGAGTGATCAAGCAGAATGTTACGGTGAAAAACATACCACAGAAATTCGTGCTACCTCCTAGAGCAGCAAGCAAACCTGGTGAGAAGATCTAACAGACTCGAGGCCAGGAGACACCCTCAGGGGCCCATGAGGCTCAAGATTTGAGGTGCTCGAGTGGCGTCCCTCCTTGGCAACAACTGCACCTATCGGGTCATCTCCTTCGATTACCTCTGTCGTTCGCTCGTTTTCACCTCCTACCTCAGCCAAAGGCCTAGAGACAAGGGAAGACAACCCCTTTGGTGACGAGGTAGATGAGGTCGACTGTCATCGATATCTCAGTGAGCCATTCTTAAAGAAGAAGCTACCCAAAGGGAATGGTGGTGAAACCGGGGCTGAGATGTTTGCGAAGACAAAAGGATGTAGAAAATGGTTAAGGGCCTATGCTTAAATAGCTAATGGCCCAACCTAGCAATGACATCGTTCAAAGACACTGAAGCGGCATGTCCCCATAATGGCCTCGACACATGTCCTCACCCTGCATGCAGCGACATGTCCCTTCACTGGCGCCATTATGAAGAATGACATGGTGCCTCCTCGCACATCCTGCTGACAATCGATGGGCTCGGACACCTCGATTGATGTAACTGTGGTACATTTTAGATAATGATGCCCAGGCACAACATTCCCTAGAGATAGCAAACAGACAATGCTTAGCCCCGACAAACTTAAGGCTGGTTTGACCTACCCCTCTCCCAATCAAGCGTTGGCATGAGTTGTTAAGGGTTGAAACACCAGAAGACCGAGTCATCAGCAGAACCAAACTGTCAGAGCATCAAATTTCAAGCGACAGACAGATACCATCTGAACAGTTCAATCATCCACACCACTTTCTAGGCTGTAGGCAGACAAAGCGCATCCCTAGCAGGCTTGAGGCTGATTTGCCCTACTCGTGTTCTCGTCTAAGTGTTGTAATGATCGGCCGAGGGTCAAATTGCCAGAAAATCAGGCCGCCAGCTACCCTAATCGTTGGATCATCAAAAATCAAGCAACGCCAAACAGCATGCAAGTGCTTCAATCATTCACATCATGCAAAAATATTGGAGCTAAACAATAAAGACAGAAAATGTTCTATATTACCATTCATCAATCCCCTCTACAAAGTACGAAGCCCCATGGTGGGTGTACAATTCCAAAGGAAATAAAAATACATAGAATGATGATCCGACTACAGAACCCCTGCTTCATTAAGACGAATACCCGACAGGCAATTAGGTGCTTGCCCTTGAAAAGGAAGCCTGATCAAGGAGCCAACATGCTCCAAACAGTCTGCAAGATTAGGCTCTTGTGCACCACTACCCTCGAGCTGCTATAGCAGAAAGTACATGCGAAAGCCCCCTACGAGAGCAAGGCTCCGATCACCCACTCTCATTGGGGAGGCAACTACCAGAGATCTCCCACCAAGGCAGGCCGTAGTCGCAAAGCCAATGAGTCTGCACTTGACTTCTTGAGGCAACAACAGTCCAAATCTGAGGACTCAGGGACTTCTCCCCTAGCAGTCACCAATGGTCCACTATGGGCAATTGATGGAAGGGTCATTTGCCCTAGTAGGAGCCGAAAGGGGCAACCTTCTCTCCTTCATGGGCTAAGCCACTAATCCCTAGAACCGCCCCGGTGAGAACTATGTGACGCTAGTTGAGAGGAAACAATAACGGTGACCCTACACTTGGGCCACCTTCGTTGCAGCATAAGGATGGACAAAGTACAAAAATTGGTCTAGACTTCAGATGTATCTTCAAACCTCTCAGAACTTCCTTCGATCCCGGCTAATGACAGTGCCAACTCCATGCTCGCTCCAATCTCTCGCATCACTTGGCAGATGGGAAGATAGTTCATGAGGCAAGGCATAGGAACCCCTCCATTTATAGTTGAGGGAGGATATCAGTGAGCCATTATTGCAAAAATTCATGCTTGCCAGTGCCATCTATAGACAATCGGCAGTTTATAAAATTTCTTGGAATGGAAAGCCGTCAGACCTGCGGTAATGTCCCATCAGAAGCATGCCAAGGGTTAAAATGTTCAAACTACTCGGCATGGGGGGCTAGTAATGGGCTTGTTACCCATGGGCTAACCCGAGATCAAGGGCCACAATGAGAAAACGGTCTAAAAGTTGCTGCTTGGGAAAAGGCCCCCGCGACCCAAGGTGTGAGCTTCCAGGTCTAAAAACATAATAAAGATAAGGAAATCAATGTGATAATAATAAATACTAGACCTTTTGAATGAATGAGTATGTGTATTAGAAAAAAATCGGGCTGAGGATTGTTGAAGCACTACCAGCAAATTGCACCTGCTGTGCGCTCGAGCACAAAATGCAGTGGCGCAAGCAGCAAGCCAGGGCTGCTACGCGCTCGAGCTAAGCTCGAGCGCCAAAAGCCAGTAGCTCCCCCGCCCGCTAAGTGCCTGTGCACACTCTAGCACTCACCGCTCGCTCGCCTGGCGCTCGAGCACCTCGACGAGTATAAAAATACAACTTGCTTCGCATTTCTTCATTTCCCCTCATTTCCAGAAGGCTCTGGAGAGGAAGAGAGAGGGAGAGTGCTGGTTTTAGAGAGAGAAAGGAGGAGATCGAGGCGTAGAGTCTGAATTCGTCTCGGACCCAGTTATAAAAGTGGTAGCACGTGTCGAGGCAAGTGTTCTCATACTCATTAACTTTCCTCTTTCGATGATTTTCGGTTATCATCGGGTATTTCTATCTTGATACCCACCCAACCATGAAAAATGTAATACCCGTGACTTAAGACCAAGGATTTTGTAATTTATTGTCTGATTTACTCACCGATCTGGCCGGTGGAGTACTGCCAAACCTTAACCAACGAGAATTGGGGGTTTTCCATTTCTGCACCTTATTTCATTAAATTGACCCAAAATGTGAATCCCCACATCCCAAATGTGTATCTATGTCAGCCGCGTGATCGGTCTCGCAAGTTTCGACCCATTCGCGGCGTCCGGGCCCTCTAAAAGGGTGCTGTTACTGTTCACCCGAGACAAAAAGGAAAAATTGCATGTTTCTACCTTCATAATATGTTGAAATGACTTTAAAATATGAATCCTTGCATCTTAAATGTAAGTATATGTCGACCGGACGTCCGATTCCGCAAGATTCGACCCGTTCGCGGCGTCCGGGCCCTCTAAAAGTGGCCTGACACTGTTCACCCGAAATTGGAAGGAAAATGTGCTTACTTTAGCTCTCTTCAATTGTGATGGAACTTATGACTAAATGTTTGTGGCAAATTATAAGCTCTAAAAATGTGTAATTGTACACCGGGAGTCAGAAAATGCGTCCCGGAGGCTTCTAAGGTAGTGTTTGACCAACGGAGGTAAGTAAAACCAAACGTTCTTGTGAGTTAAATTTAATGGCTGAAAGATTTAAGTTCCAAAGAAAAGAAACGATCCGAACAAGTAAATGGAAGGGAATCCACAAAGTGTAATATGATGGTTTTGGTCTCCCGAGGGGAGATATGTGATGAAAATGTGATTTCTTGGTTAGAGAATGTATATGGCAAATGGTGGACTCCCCTTCAAAGGATTAAGACTAATCCTGAAACTTGGACCATGTATCATGGGGGTAGTATTCTCTAGCTTACCATGTACATCACGGTGGGAACCCAAGGAATACTCCGACAGCTCCTGAGGGCGGGTAATGTTTAGGGTACGCTTTAGGATATTATTGTGAAAGAACGAGAATTGCTCTAGTCCTCGGGGGATATGGGGTGATTGAGATGGTTGAGTACTGCAGGCTTAAAATGTAGCCGATGGTCGAGTGCTGCAGACCTAAAATGTAGCCAATGGTCGAGTGCTGCAGACCTAAAATATAACTGATAGTCGAGTGCTGCAGACCTAAAATGAAGCCAATGGTCGAGTGCTACAGATCTAAAATATAACCGATAGTCTAGTGCTGCAGACCTAAAATGTAGCCAGCCTTAGAATGTGTGGCAGACACATTCCTTTCCTTGTTCTCTCACATCGTTGGTTAGTACGATCTACTAGCTCGGGTCCACAAAGTTAATGAAAGTAATGAAAATGAATGGAAATAATCGGAACAAGCATGCGAACCAGATGATCCTAGATGTCTCCCCTCTTCACATGCTTCCTTTTGTTCAAGTTATATGTTTCCCCTACCTAATTACTATCTTTCCGTTAATTGGCTGTAGTTAGTGATGTACGATTTTATTTGTTGGGTTGTATGCTTACTCTTACTGTATATCTTTCAGATGAGAACAATTGATGCCCGACGAGACAGAATAGGCCATAGAAGTGCGATAGACATCCGATATTGCATGCAGGGCTCGGGACTAGGACTTAGCTGATTTTGTATATGAAACAGGAATTTTGGTCCTACTTTTGTAAACTGTATAAAACATGTATGGTGATGGTTAATAATGTTTAGTATGAATGAATGATGGATCAGTTTTTGCTGTATATTGTGGTTTTTATGCTTCCGTAGGTCCTTCTCATTGTGGTTATGATCGAGGTTTCTAGTTTGCATCCTTCCCCACCGGCATTATATTGGAGTTATGATGTCGGTGCCACCTTGGTTGATGTGGCATTTAGATCTTGTGTAATATGTTGAGCATTGAGATATGTAGTTTTATTGTGGATTGTTGTAGATTGTTATGTAGGGTGGATTTACAGGTATTTGTATTTTGGCAAATGTTCGATTTACAAATGGAACTCTACCCAATTTTTCTACAGAAATTAATAATTTTAATTAGGAATACTAGATTATTATTATGCTTGATGGAGGTTATTTAAGGAAAATAATCCGGTCCATCACAGTTGGTATCAGAGAAGGGATGCCTTATGATGGATCTGAATTTATGCGAAAGCCTAAGGTAGTATGGGTTAAGGTCGAATGAGTGAACGTGGAAAAAGTTAGGATAATTAAGTACCCTCATTTCAAATGTTCTCTTTAATTTCATAAGTGTTATCACATTTAGTGTTATCGTAGAGGACAGTTAAACCTTTGGCTCAACCTTTTGTTGTCTCTTTTTCAATGTTGACTTCTAAAGTTGGCGATGCTGTCCAGATGTCGAGGTTTGCAAAGGGATGAGTTGCCCCAAGAGCCCTGAGATCGAGAGGTAGAGTATCTGAATCTATTGGGGCTTCTTACAAACATAATTGAGAATATGGAGCAGCGACATCTGGCCCTTGTTCCTGCTCCGGCTCCCATTCAGTCTCCTGTTAATCCGGAGCCATTTGCTTATGATCGCTTCATTCAGGAACGAGTGTCGGCGTTTTTGGGAGAGCCTGACCCACTTAAGGCAGATTCGTGGTTGGAGGGCCTTAAGAGGGTATTTGCCGTGATCAGATGCCCAGCGGAGGATCGGGTGCTATTTACATCTTACCAGCTTGAAGGTGAGGCACACCATTGGTGGCAAATGAGAAAAAGAGTGTTGGGTGTACCGGAGGCTAAGATTACCTGAAAGATGTTGAGGATGCATTCTTAGAGAAGTATTTTCCATCTAGCCTCCGTGTTCAGAAAGAGGAGGAATTTCTCAAGCTAAGTTAAGGGAACCGAACGGTAGCAGAGTACGACGCCAAGTTTTCGGAGTTGTCACGGTTCGCTCCCTACATGGTTGAGGATGAAGAAAAGAGGACTAGGAAGTTTTTAATGGGCTTACGGGATGACATCTGCCAGCAGCTGGCGACCCTTAAATTAGCCACTTATGCTAATGTACTGGATCGAGCCTTGATTTACGAGCAAGAGCATGCAAAGGAAGAATTTTTCAGAAAGTGGTCGTCTAGTAAGAGCGGGACAAGTGCCAGCACTGGGGCTAGTTCGGGAAGACCATACAAGAAGCTGAGGCAGCCGGTTTCTGGACAAAGGAGCTGCCAGATCTCATCATCTTCTCAAGCTTCGATGGGTTCGTGTCAGCACTATGAGAGAATGCATGATGGTAGACCGTGTCCCAGGTTGACAGGTGCTTACTTCACTTATGGCCAAGTGGGGCATAGAGCCAGGAAGTGCCCTCATGCATCGAGGATTCAGGCTTTGAAGCCAGCGGTGAAGGGTAAAACTTTTGCAGTGTCTGCTAGCGAGGCCAGAGCATCAAATGAGGTGGTGGAAGGTATACTATCAGTTTGTGGTATTTCTTACTCAGTACTTTTTGACTTTGGATCCACGCACTCCTTTATTTTTTCTCGGCTTGCTGGTTGTATTACACCATCCCCCACGACCCTTGATTTTTCTCTGGTTATATCTACACCCATGGGGTCCTCTATTGTGACTGATGTGTCCTATCCATAGTGTGTTGTGGAGGTGAAAGGACTTCCTCTAGCAGTTGATTTGATTCTTTTAGATATGTGTGAGTTTGATGTTATCTTGGGTATGGATTGGCTGTCCAACTATCACGCCACTATTGATTGCTTCCACAAAAGGGTGGACTTTGCTATTCCGGAATGCAAACCATTTTATATTCAAGGAGTTCGGAGAGTAGAGCCATCTAGTTTTATTTCTGCTCTACAGGTTCGCCATTTGTTGAATAGCGGGTATGAAGCCTTTTTGGCTTATGTCAGTATGGTGGAAATTCGGGAATTGTCCGTAAGGGACATTCCGGTGGTGTGCAAATTCGAGGATGTGTTTCCCGACAAGTTGTCTGCCCTGCCACCACATCGTGAGATTGAATTTGGGATTAATCTCGTGCCGGGATCAGAACCCATATCAAAAGCCCCCTACCGCATGGCTCCTGTCGAGTTAAAGGAGTTGAAATAGGAGCTGCAGGACTTGCTTGATACCGGTTTCATTAGACCCAATGTGTCGCCGTGGGGTTCTCCGGTCCTATTCATCAAAAAGAAGGATGGGGCCTTGAGGTTATGTATAGACTACCGTGAGTTGAATAAAATTACAATCAAGAACAAGTATCCTCTATCGCGAATCGATGACCTCTTTGACCAATTGCAGTTATCCTTAGTGTATTCCAAGATTGACCTTCAGTCGGGGTATTATCAGCTTCACATTAACCAAGAGGATATTACAAAGATGGCTTTTCAAACGGGGTATGGTCACTATGAATTTCTGGTAATATCGTTCGAGTTGACTAATACTTCAGCTGTGTTTATGGATCTGATGAACCGGGTCTTCCAGCCATTTTTGGATAATTTTGTTATGGTTTCATTGATGATATTTTGATTTACTCCAAGGATCGTACCGAGCATGAGGGGCACCTGAAGATTGTGCTACAGGCTCTTCGGGAACATCAATTGTTCATGAAGCTGAAGAAGTGTGAGTTTTGGCTTGACAGGGTGGTGTTCTTGGGCCATGTAATTTCTGATGGATGCATCTCGGTAGACCCGTAGAAAATTGAAGCAGTGCTTAATTGGAGTCGACCGACGATCGTGTCTGAAGTCCGAAGCTTTTTGGGGATGGCCAGCTATGTGACGGACCAGATTATTCTCCATCGAATAACCACCGTCATTGGTAACATAAACCAAAGTCCATAATTAATACTTATGGATTCTACAAAAATTTCAACAGAGTTTCCTCTACAACTGGACCGAAAACCAAAAATACAACCTGTATAAAACATCATGTACAAGCACACATCTAAACAAAAGGCTTACACACAGCCTACAATACATCACACAGGATCACAAGATATGCCATATCATCCATGGCTCCAATACAGAACTCCTATCTACCGTATTAGATCTAGAGAGATGCTATCTAATATAAACAAAATTCATAACATCAATACAAACCCGGAAGCATACTACAACATTATAATCTACGGAAGCATAACAAAACCATAAAAATAACAACCACGAGCCACACTCGACCCTAAGTGCCTGTCTAAATCCGATCAAACTCTATGTCCAAATCTTTACTGCACTCGCCGTCCAGCCAATCTCATCAAGTAAGCCTCTCCTTGCTCTAACTATCTGGCGCCAGCTAAGTGTTCTCATCTGAAAGGAAAAACATCAAACAGTAAGAGTAAGCTAACAGCTCAGCAAGTATAACCACAAACACATCTCCAAGACATGTACTAGTACTGGAACGGGGGAAGGATACATATACTCTCCAAAATCAAGAAACAGGAGAGGAAACAAAAAACATTTGGGATCACTTGATTCCTACGGTTCTCAAGGTTTTGTTGATTGATTATTAATCAGAATTACTTGATTCTCACTATTCTCACGGTTACATTGGTTGGACATTATTCATTTTTATTATTACATCATCTTTGCGGACCTAGGCTAGTAGACCGTACTAGCCAACGATGTGAGAGAACGAGAAAAGGAATGTATTCGCTACACATTCTAAAGCCACGACTACTATTTTAGGTCGGTAGCACACGACCATCGGTTGCATCCATGCAACAATCATCATAAACGACTACATCTCAATATGTAGCGTCAACCGACACGCCCCACATCCTCGGGGACCAAGGAAATCCTCGTTCTTCCACAGTAGTTTCTTAAAGCGTACCATATACATCAGCCGCTCCCACGAGCGGCTAGAATACGTGGCCAATTATTCCTCGGGTTCACACCGCGATGGACATGGTATACTAAAGAATATTACCCCTACGACTCGGGATCCTAGTTTCAAGATTAGGTTCAACACTTGGAGAGGGAAATCCACATTTGCCACACACGATCAAATCTCCGGAAATCTCATTCCTATCACAATCATCTCCAACCGGGAGATTACATCATCAAACACATCTCCATCCAGGAGATTACATCATCGCAAAGCTCAATGTGGATTCCCTTCCGTTCACATCACGGTTCACAATATCCAAAGGGACTCAATTCCCTTAATCACAATCCGTGGGACTCAATTCCCTTAATCCACAACAAGTCATCCAAGTTCACGAGAGAGATTAGATTCTTACCTCCGATGATCACATTTCACTTTGGAACCTCCGGGACTCATCCCTTGCCTCCAGCACACGGATACACATTTTGGAGCTTACATTTACGTTTAGACATTTAAACGTTCTTTCAATAACAATTCATGAAGGCATAACACTTATATTTCTCATTTCATTTTCGGTGAACGATAACAGATCGCCTTTTGAACACCGGACGCCGTTACACGGTTCGATACTTGAAAATCGGACGTCCGGTGGATTCGTACACACACTTGATACACGAGATTTCACATTTGGGTTCGATTTAACTTAACACGATGATGGAAGCATGCAACTTCCCATTCATTTTCAGATTATCAACAACGGAGAACTTTTCAGGCTCCAGGATGCCACGAACGGGTCAAATCTTACGAGATTCGGCATCCGGTCGATATATACACACAATTGAAACACGAAGATTCATATTCGAGGGTCCTTTCATCACCTTACGAAGGTGACAACACATAATTATCACCTCCGGTCTCGGGTGAACAATAACATCGCCCACTTAGAGGGCTTGGACTCCACGAACGGGTCGAAACGTGCAAAATTGAACCCGCGGCCGACATAGATACATCATTAGGACGTGGAGATTCACATTTTGAGATCAATTTCATGATACACGGACAGAAAACCGAAAATCCCCAAATTTTCGTGGGTTAGGGTTTTGGTGAAACCAAACCGGGCGAATCGGACATGATTCGGACAAACAACCACATATTCTTGGACCTTTAGGCATGGGTTTCAAGATCCTAACATTCACGGTGGGTACCGACACAAAATACCCAACGAAATCACATAAAACATCGAAAGAGAACGAGAAGTGGATATGAGAACACTTGCCTCGACGCGTGCTTTCACTTTTATACCTGGTCTCGGACAGATTTGGACTCCCGGGCCTTGATCTCCCTTCTTCTATCTCTAAAATCGGCGCCCTCTCTCTCTCTAAAACCTTAGCCCCGTGCGAAAAATGAGAGGAGAGAAGGCATGACGCGTATTTATACTACGCCTGCGGGCTGTCGTGCCACTGGCTGTCCACCACTCGAGCGCACTCGAGCGGCCAGCCAGTGAGGCCAGCTCTGGTTTTCCGCTCGACCGGAGCTCGAGCGTCCAGAGGGCGAGGGGGAAATCTGGGAGCTGCGCTCGAGCTACGGCTGGCCGCTGCACGAACCCGAACACTTTTCCGATTTTTCTTCCGATACTTAATCTTATTCGATCCATAGGATTAGTATTGATCATTATCATACTAATCACCTCATTATTATCAAATTCCTAAATCCGGACCTCACAAGCTATTACCGTCGTTTCGTGGAGAATTTTTCTCTGATAGTCTTGCCTCTTACCTGTCTGACAAAGAAGAAAGTAAGCTTTGCCAGGACTGAGGAGTGTGACAAAAGCTTCCAAGAGCTAAAGGATCGATTGATGACTGCCCCGATTTTGACTCTTTCTGATAATTCAGGTGGGTTTGAAGTGTATTGCAATGCGTCTAAAGTGGGACTCGGGTGTGTTCTTATGCAAGGGGGAAGAGTAGTTGTTTATGGGTCTCGACAGTTGAAGAGTCATAAGAAAAACTATCCGACCCATGACTTAGAGCTAGCCGCGGTGGTTTTTGCTTTGAAGATCTGGAGACACTATCTATATGGTGAGAAATTCCTAGTGTACTCTGACCATAAGAGCCTCAAGTATTTGTTCTCGTAAAATGAGCTAAATATGAGGTAGCGGCGATGGATTGAGTTTCTCAAGGATTACAATTGTGAGATCCAGTATTGACCAAGGAAAACAAATGTGGTCGCGGATGCATTAAGTTGCCGAACTTGTTGGGTGGCGATCATGCAGATTAAGCAGATGGAGTTGCTAGGCTATTTAAAGTCTTGTCATATCCAGTGCTATGCTAAGGGTAACCGGATGATGTTATCCTTTCTGCAGGTGCAGCCCGAGATCCTTCAGAGGATCAAGGAAGGGCAAGTGAGTGACCCATTTCTGATAGATATCGTGGGGGACCTGGGCAGAGACTGCGAGTTGATTTTAGCGTGTGGGCAGATGGAGTTTTGAGATTTTGAGAGCGGCTATGTGTACCAGATGTTAAGGAACTAAATGAAGAAATAATGAAGGAGGAACATAGGACTCGGTACACGATTCACTTCGGTATAAACAAGAAGTATTAGGATTTGAGGAAGATATTCTGGTGGAGAAATATGCGGAGAGAGATCGTGGCTTTCGTTAATCGATGTCTCGTTTGTCAGCAGCTGAAGGCTGAGAGGAGAAATCCTTCTGGGTTATTGCAGCCCCTACCCATTCCCAGCTAGAAATGGGAGGACATCTCGATGGACTTTGTGTCAAGATTTCCTAGAATTCCAAAGAATCATGATGCGATTTGGGTCATTGTTAACCGGTTGACGAAATCTGCTCATTTCATAGCCATTCGGACTACGTACTCCCGTGATCGTCTTGTATAGTTGTACATCAACGAGATCGTGAGGTTGTATGGCATGCCAGCATCAATTATGTCCGATCGCGACCCACGGTTCGTCTATAAATTTTGGGAGAGCTTACATCGGGAGTTAGGGATGAACCTAAAGTTTAGTACTGCGTATCATCTTCTGACGGATGGTCAGTCTGAGCGGACGATCCAGATACTAGAGGATATGCTTCAGGCTTTGGTATTGGAGTTCTATGGGAATTGGGATGATTTTGTAGCGTTGGTCGAGTTCGCTTATAACAACAGTTTCCAAGCGAGTATCGGAATGTCTCTCTTTAAGGCACTTTTTGGCAGGAAGTGTCAATTTCCATCCAGTGGGAGGAGACCAGGGATAGGCGGTTGTTGGGCCCAGATGTTATTCGGGAGACGCCAGAAAAGATCGCGGTGGTTGTGGAAAAGTTGAAAGTCACCCAGAGCCGATAGAAAAGTTATGCTTATCAAAGGAGATCGGAGCTCAGATTCAAGGTTGGAGATTTCGTTTTCCTTAAGGTCTCGTTGTGGAAGGGGATTTCCAGATTTAACGTTAAAGGCGCGTTTCATTGGACCGTTTGAGGTTCTTACGCGAGCTGGCGAGGTGGCATACCTTCTAGCTTTGCCACCGAGTTTGGCCGTGGTGCACAACGTCTTCCATGTTTCCATGTTAAGGAAGTACGTATGTGATCCATCTCATGTGATTGATTATGGTCCTTTGGCTATCAATGAGGATTTAGCATATGTTGAGGAACCGATGAAAATTTCAGACCGCAAGGACCCGTCTTGCTCTCCAAGTCGATTCCTCTCGTGGAAGTTTTATGGAGGAGTCACTCCCGCGAGGAGGCGACATGGGAAAGAGAGGATGAAATTCAGAAAATGCATCCCCATCTGTTCCGAGGTATGTAACTTGTTTAAGTTTTCAGATTCATTAAATTTCGGGGGTGAAATTCCTATAAGTGGGGAAGAGTTGTGAGGTTTTGGGCCTAAAAACATAATAAATATGAGAAAATTAATGTGATAATAATAAATACTAGACCTATTGAACGAATGAGTATGTGTATCGGAAGAAAAATCGGGCTGTGGACTGCTGAAGTGCTGCCAGCAGATTGTGCATGCTGTTCGCTCGAGCGCAGGGTCAAGAACAAAATGCAGTGGCGCAAGTAGCAAGCCGCGCCTGCTGCGTGCTTGAGTTAAGCTCGAGCGCCAAAAACCAGTAGCTCCCCCGCCCGCTGAGCGCCTGTGCGCTCTCCAGCGCAGGCTGGCAACGAGGTCGTGCTCGCCGCTCGCTCGCTTGGCGCTCGAGAGCCTCGAAGAGTATAAAAACGCAACCAGCTTCGCATTTCTTTATTTCTCCTCATTTCCCGAAGGCTCTGGAGAGGAAGAGAGAGGGAGAGCGCCGGTTTTAGAGAGAGAAAGGAGGAGATCAAGGCGTAGAGTCTGAATCCGTCCTAGAGCCAGTTATAAATGTGGTAGCACGCGTCGAGGCAAGTGCTCCCATACTCATTGACTTTCCTCTTTCGATATTTTTCGGTTATCATTGGGAATTTCGTCTCGATACCCACCTTAACCATGGAAAATGTAATACTCGTGAGTTGAGACCTAAGATTGTGTAATTTATTGTCCGATTTACTCACCGATCCGGCCGGTGGAGTACCGCCAAACCCTAACCTATGGGAATTGGGGGTTTTCCATTTTTGCACCTTATTTCGTTAAACTGACCCCAAAATGTGAATCTCTACGTCTCAAATGTGTATATATTCGGCCGCATGATTGATCTCGCATGTTTCACCCGTTCGCGGCTTTCGGGCCCTCCTCTAAAAGGGCGCTGTTACTATTGATGTGAGATTTCAGGTTAAGAACATAATAAATAGAAGGTAATTAAGTTAACATAGATGAATTGTAGTCAAAAGGTACAGGAGGAATCGAATTGAAAAGCTCAAAGAGCCGAAATTGGTAAATCCAAAACGGAAATTGTAAGCCGTGAAATATTAATTCGTAAATAAGATTTTGGATTTTAAATTATGATAATAATGACTTATTAAGGTTATTAATTCGTGAAAGATTGGGTTAGAATGGTCAAAACGGGTCCCGAACGGCAAAAACGCGAAGTGGGCTTGCTGCGGGCCTGACCTGCGCCCTCCGTGGGCTCAAGCCCACGGAGAGCACAGAATCCAAATTTTTCTGTGCTCGCCGCGCGCTCGAGCCGGTCTGGGCAGTAAGGCTGTGCTCGCCACGCGCTTGCTGCGCGCTCAAGCGCCAGCTCGTTTTAAAGCCACGTGCTACTTTACGATTTTTATTTTCCGACGTTCCAAAACTTTCTAGAGAGAGAGAGGGCACCGATTCTAGAGAGAGGAAGGAGGAGATTGAGCCCGTAGAGTCCGAATCCGTTTGAGAGCTAGTTATAAAAGTGGTAATACGCGTCGAGGCAAGTGTTCTCATACTCACCAACTTTCCTCTTTCGATGTTTTTCGGTTATTATCATGTATTTTTATCTCGATACCCACCCAAGCCTTGGAAAATGCAATACCCGTAACTTGAGACCAGTGATTGTGCAATTTATTGTCCGATTTACTCACCGATTCGGTCGATGGAGTACTGCCAAAACCTAACCTACGGCAATTGGGGATTTTCCATTTTTACACCTTATTTCGTTAAATTTACGCCAAAATGTGAATCCCCACTTCCCAAATGTGTATATATGTCGGCTGCGCGATCGATCTTGCACATTTCGACCCGTTCGTAGTGTCTGAGCCCTCTAAAATGCCACTGTTACATTCATCCGAGATGAAATGGGAAAATTGCATGCTTCTACCTTCGTATTATGTTGAATCGACCTCAAAATATAAATCACCACGTCCCAATTATGTATATAAATCAGCCATACGATGAATTTTGCACGTTTCGACCCGTTCGCGACGTTCGAGCCCTCTAAATATGTACTGTTACTATTCATTCAAAATTAAATGGGAAATTTGCTTGCTTCCACCTTTGTATTATGTTGAATTGATCCCAAAATGTGAATCACCACGTTCCAAATGTGTATATATATCGACCGGACGATCGATCTCGCAAAATTCGACCCGTTTGCGGCGTCCAAGCTCTCTAAAAGTTGCTTGACACTATTCATCCAAAAATAAAGTATAAATTTGCATGCTCTACCTCTATTTAATTGTGATGAAACGTATGATTAAATGTCCATGTTAAATTGTAAGCCCCCAAAATGTGTATTTGTACACCGGAAGCAAGGGAATGGTCCCGGAGGCTTCTAGATGATATTTGACCATCAGAGGTAAGAAATTTCAAACTCTCTTGTGAACTTGGATTGAATTGCTAAAAGGGATTAAGTCTCATAGAAAGATGAGAACCAAGCAAGTAAATGAAGGGAAATCCACCAAAGTATGATATGATATATTTGATCTCCTAGATGGAGATATGTGTGGATTTGGTCTCCAGGATGGAGATAAGGATGGGAATGTGATTTTTCGATTGGAAAATGTGATGTACTTGTGGTGGATCTTCCCTCAAGGAATGATTAATCCTGAAACTAGGACCATAGTTCATAGGGTAGTATTCTCTTGTTTGCCATGTCCATTACGGTGTGAACCCAAGGAATACTTGGCCATGTATTCTGGCCACTTGTGGAAGTGGGTGATGTTCGTGGTACGCTTTTGGATACTGGGGGATTGCCCTGGTCCTGGGGGATATGGGCGAGTTGAAATGGCCAAGTGCTGCAGGCCTAAAATGTAGCCGATGTCGAATACTGTAGACCTAAAATGTAGTCGATGGTCGAGTGCTGCAGGCCTAAAATGTAGCCGATGGTCGAGTGCTGCAAACCTAAAATGTAGCCGGCTTTAGAATGTGTGGCAGATACATTCCTTTCGTCATTCTCTCACATCGTTGGTTAGTACGACCTACTAGCTCGGGTCCACAAAGATTAATGAAAGTAATGAAACTGAATGGACATAACCGAAACAAGCATGCGAACAAGATGATCCTAGATGTCCCCCCTCCTCGCATGCTTCCTTTTATTCAAGTTATATGTTTCCCCTACCCAGTTACTATTTTTCCTATTATTTGCTATAGTTAGTGATGTATGATTACATTTGCTAAGCTATACGCTCACTCTTGCTGTTTCTCCTTCTAGATGAGAACATTAAGCCGGCGCCCAATTATTTAGAGTAAGGAGAGAGGCTTGCTTGAGGAGATTAGTTAGATGTCGAAAACTTAAAGTTTTGGATACGTTGTTGTAATGGAATGTAAATAGTCTTGTTGGATTAATGTGGATTGTTATTATTTTATGGTTATTGTTATGCTTCCGCAGGTTTCTGGATTTAGCTATGCTTCCGCATTTATGTTGATGTTTTTGATTTCGTTTAGTCCTAGACGGCATCTCTTTTGACCCAATATGGTAGATAGGAGTACTATGTTGGAGCCATAGATGGTGTTGCGATTGTGATCCTGTGTATTGTGTTGTAGGCTAAAATATTGATTATTGGATAGTTGTGTGCTTGTACAGGCTATTTTAAGCAGGTTGTATTTTTATTTTTTTGTCCAATTGCAGAGGAAACTCTGCCGAAATTTCTGTAGAATCCATAATGATAAATTATGGGCATAAATTTATGTTACCATTGACGGAGGTTATTTAAGAAAAATAACCCGGTCCATCACACAATGAATCACTTTTATACACGAGTATGCCTTATCGATTTGTACCCTCGTAATGCATGGCGCTGCCAAGGTTACAACTCTGGGCGGCCAGCTTTTGGACGGAATACCTTACTCTCTATTTGTCAACCATCATAGACTGATTGCACTATTTCTTGCTGGAGGAGGTTGTCACACGTGCCGTTTAAGCCCTTAAGGTTTAGTATTAGACAGCAGATGGGCCACTTGGATGACCAAGGTTTTATTCGACCACTTATAGGCTACCTGGATGACTAGAGTTTAGTTCAACCGCTTACAGACTGCCTGGATGACCAGGGTTTAATTCGACCGCTTAGGACCATCTGGATGACTGAGGTTTAATTACGAGCGGCTGAAAACTCGCCTGACTTAGGGGCAATTTAGGCCGTTTATTTTGTGCAACCTACAAGCAAGAATCCATATGGAAAAAAGAAAGAAAAGAAAGGCATCTCACAATGCATAAGGGAAAAAGAATTTTCCTTTTATTAATAACAATGTATGTTACAAGCACACCTTATGTCACACGGATGACCTACCTTGGTCTTCACTGGTAATAGTACTTTAGGTGGACTGCATTCCACATCTGTGGAACCAACTTGTCATTTTGGGTCCGGAGCTTATATGCCCCATTCTGCATTCCACACCGTCGTTGATACTTCTTACGGTCCACTGCTCAAGTCTTGTACTGCTTCTGGTGGGGATTTTCACTCCCACTGTTCTTTCTCTTTCCCTTGGTCAGGAAAGAGCAAGGTTGGTCGGTCCTCTTAGAACGCTTCACCTCATTGGCATCTTCGGCGGCCATGTATACCCTGGTGATCACCTTTACTTCCCGGAAGGTCTGTGGGTTCTTGTGGGCTAGGTGCTTAAGAAAATTTCTATGTGCCAATGCAGAGATGAAGCTGTCAAGCTTTATCTCTTTAGTGAGCCTTGGGATTCTTCTGGCTTCCGCCGCAAACCACTGCAGAAACATCATCGGGTTCTCTTCTTGTTTCTCCTTGATGTGGGAGAGAAGCCAAGGTTGTTTCTCTTCCCAGCGACTGGAAGCGTATTGGGCCAAGAAAAGATCGACAAGTTCCCGAAAACTCTAGATCGAGTTTGATGGGACTGGTGAAACCAGATCCGGGCTTACCCCTTCAAGGTGAGGGGAAAACATTGGCACATTTCCACATCGTTTAAGTCTTGGAAACTCAGATGGGTGCGGACGTGATCTAGGTGGTCTACGGGATCAGTGTTCCCATTGTAAGAGTCTAGTGTTCGTATGTTGAACTTGGCCAGTAATGGTCGGTTTAAGATCTCAGCAGTGAAGGGAGATCTCTCTAGATCAACGACGTTCTCATTATCATCTTTGAACATGTGGTTCTAGATCTTCTCACTTTCGCCACCACTATAGAGGATTATCCGGATCTTATGGAGTTGAGGTGTAAGGTACCGGTTCCCAAAATATTGTAAATTCTAGCAATTAAGTTAATATAATTAGCATAATTAAGTTTGGGATAAGTGAATTTTGAAAAATTAAAAATTTTATCAAAGTATAGAAAGATGCAGGGTTAGGCTCGCTGCTGGCTCTAGCCCAAGAGAGGCACCAATTCTAGAATGCAATGCGCTCACCGTAGGCTCGAGCGCCCAAGGAGGTGCCAAAAACAGAATGTCTCAAGCTTGCTGTGGGCTCGAGAGAGCAGAGGGCGCCATTTCCTGAAGACTTGCGCTCGACGCGGGCTCGCTAGGCGCTCAAGCGCGGATCTAAAAATTTTGCAACCGACTTACTATTTTCGTGTTTAAAAAGGATAGGGGAGAGAGAGGTATGCACAAGCAACAGCAGAACGAAGGGAGAAAGAGAGGAGAAGAGAAGGAGAAGGGGAATGAAGCTACATCCGGTCCGATCAAAGTAAGAAAAATAATAAATCAGGCTAAGGCAAGTGTATCCTAACCCTTATTTTCTTCGTTATTGTTTTTCATTCGCTCCAAAACTGTGATGGACTGGGTTAATTTTCTTAAATAACCTCCGTCAATAAATACAAGAATAAAGCCTATAATCTAACTCGACTATTTGTGTTTTAATACATTAGACATCTCCAAATCTTCAAGCCTTCGACAACTAATCTCCTCAAGCAAATCCCTCTCTTTGCTCTAACTAACCGGGCGTCAGCTCAATACTCTCATTTGGAAGGAGAAACAGTAAGGGTGAGTGTATAGCTTAGTAAATGTAATCATACATCATTATCAAACGGTAAAGAACAGTGAAAGTGATAATAGAAAGGGAGCAACAAGTACTCGCAATCACAATGAAACATGAGAAGAAAATGGCAATTAGTAATGTATATTTCCATTTATCATGTTTGTACCACATTTATTATTTATATCAATCTTTATGGATCAGGGCTAGTAGGTCGTACTAGCAAACGATAGAAGAGGACGCGGAAAGGATCATAATACTCCACATGATCTAAGGCCATGAGGGCTTATTCTTAGACCCAGCCAGGGGGTCATCTACATATCATGCCTGTAGACGGGCCGATAATGGTATGCCCCATTCCCCGAGGTACCCGGGGTAGTCATCGTCCTTCCACAATAGTATCCTAGGGCGTGCCACAAATATCACCCGCTCCCATAGGCGACCAGGATGCACGACCAAAGTAATCCTTGAGTTTCCACCGTGATGGAAATGGTCAGCCAAAGAATACTACCCAATGAATATAAGTCCATGGTCCTAGTTTCAAGATTCATTATTCATTTGAGGGAGGATTCACTATTTTCCATTCACGTTACCTCCAATCAAGAGATCATATTTCAATCACATATCTCCATCCGGGAAATCAAATTAATCATATCATACATTGTGATTTTCCTTAATTACTTATACAATTCATATCTTTCCTTGGACTTAAGCATTTTGACAATTCGATTCACATGCATAGATATCATAATTCATAAAGAAGAGTGAAATTTCTTACCACATTAGACGGAATTCACTTTGGGGTAATTCTGTGTTTTTGAATTTCTGACACTGTTCATCTCCTTCCTTCGCCCCGAATTTGAATTTCTGCCCTCATCCACCTTCGCCGGCGCCCATGGCGCCGGTCGACCCTTCCTTCTTCCCCTGTTCGTCGCCCCTAAACAATGTCACCCTCGTCCCTTATCTGCCGTCTACCAAAGCCCCTCAGTCCCCCGTTTTCTCCCGGCCTGCAACTCCCTGGCCGCTCGGCCCCCATCCCAAATCCAATTCCTCCCCGTCAAGCTCCACTTCACCAGACTCCTCTTCTCCTTCTGTTTCTGCTGGTCGTTGCTGTCATAGCCAGCTTCGACGTTCCCTTTCGTCTCCTTCGGTGGCGTCTTCGATTCGCTCGGCGCTCCCCTCTCCTCCCCCTGTTTCTCAGACCTTTCTCCCAAATTACCACCAAACTTTCAGCCTCTATGCCCCCCTTCCTCCTCCGTCCCCTTCGACTCCCTCCTGTTGCTCTGTTGTGGCCCCGAGTGTCCCGTTCGAGGCGCCCTCCCGGGCTCCCCTGCTGGTTTCGGTCGTCCCTCCCAATTTGGCCTCGACCTGCTCTGTGGTGCCCCTTGACGTTGTCTCTAGTGGTATTCAGAGTGCCCCCTTCCTCAATCCATTGGCCGGTGGTCACTCAACTTGCTCTGCCGGCTCTTCCTTGAGTTTGGGGTGTCGGCTTGGACCCCTGGAGAAGATGGATTGCCCGACGGGTCCTCCTGCCGCGCGACCTGACTTGGTTGATCAAAATAGCGTGGAGTTGGTGATTGGTCAAACTACCGGAACATTGGTTCCACCTCTTCTCACGATGCTTGCCCCAACAATGATCGTGGCACCTGCTCGCCGAGCGTCTCTTGGGCGTCGGTGGTTGAGAGAAGGGCTATTGGAGGTAAGTGTCCTCTAAAATTCTACCCTCCAAATTCCTCCGATTTGGAGAATTTCATTTTATCCCCCCTGAAGTAATCCAACAAGGGTCGGACTTGTGGGGTTCTACCCTTGTTGGCTACTTTGTAGATGACCCCGTCCATTTTAATGTTGTTAGTCTTATCACAAAGAAAATTTGGAAACGATTTGAACTACAACACGTGGCTGGGAACGAATCGGGGTTTTTCTTCTTCCGCTTCTCCTTTCGCCCTATGCTTGAAAAATGCCTCGGCTAATGGGCCTTGGATGATTGCCGTCACCCCTTCTTCCTTAAAAAATGGTGGCCCTAATGATTTTATCCCGTGAGGATCATAAATCATTCCCTACCCGGATCACCATGTCCGGGATCCCGTTGAATACCGGACCCAGCCGGGTTTGAGTTGGATTGCGAGTGCGGTTGGCAAACCCCGTTTTTAGACCCCGCTCTTCAAAAACTTGAACGTTTGGGTTATGCGAGGGTCGTGTTGAAATGGGGATCAATGCCCCTCGCCCTAATGCTAGAGTTCATGCTAGAGGTCATGCCGACCATCCACTTGATCATCTTTGCGAAATCAAATTTGAATACCAGCGTTGGCCGGTTCGTAAGTCCGCCCCTGCTAAGAATAGGAATAAGAATCACCCGTCTAAAAATTCTTGGGTTCCTAAGCAGGCGGTCACTTCCCGGGGTATTCTTCCCCCTCCCGGTTCCCCAAAGTTGTCGCCCCATCCTAAATCGCCAGAAGTGGTGGGACCCCTGACCATTGATGTTGAACAAAAGGCCATACATACTTCTAACTCGTTTATGGCCTTACAGGTGGATGTTAACGAATCTCATCCCTGTCACCCTAGCTCTGACCAGATTCCGATGCCCGTTGTAGTCCAGGCCGATCCCCCTGTGCACTGTGGTCCTGCCGCCATCGGTTATTCTAGCCGGCCTCCAGAGTCGTCTACCCCTCCTGGGCCTGGGAGTCCCTCCCGTTGTTCTGAGTCCTCCAATTTCCTAAAAATAAGTCCTCGGCAGTCGTCCTCGTGAGCCGGGTATGTCCTGTCCAATAAACCATCCCCACTGTCATACCGGTGGTTCCACCGGGTCGCCATTCATGGTTTGCCACTGGATGAAACTCCCGGTAGATTGAAGAGTGATGGTCCTCCCCCAAAAGTGGAGAGCATTTTTCCTCTCGTAGAAGTAAAAATCTCGAGGGATTAAAAATCATCCCCCAACCTTAACCACTCGTCATGACTAGCATTGCTTGGGGCGTGAGGGGCCTTAATGGGTCCGTAAAAGCCCATGAAGTCGCCAACCTCATTAACTCCCATAGGTGTAGTATTGTTGGCTTGGTGAAACCCAGGTTGCGGAAAGGAACTCTATGTCCATCTCCACTTAATCGGACCAATTGGTCTTGGGTCATGAACTACTCTGCTTCCCCGAACGGTCGGATTTGGGTGGGCTGGGATCCAACCCTAGTTTCATGCAATGTCCTCGCCTCGGAGGAGCAGGTTGTTCATCTTGATGTACTCTCCCTTGAGGAGAATATCCGATGCCTGCTGTCTTTTATCTATGGTGCTAACTCCGAAATCTCTCGTAGACTCCTTTGGAATAGCCTTCGGATGATGTCCAATCATCTGGGCAACCTCCCGTGGGCTGCTCTTGGGGATTTCAACGCCATTAGATCCCCTTCTGAGGCTTTGGGTGGTATTTGGCATAGAAAAAGCTCGCTGGATTTGGATTACTGCCTTAGAGACTGCGATCTCGATAATGTGTGCCATGAAGGTATGCACTATACCTGGAATGATGGCCGCGACTCTTCCCTCCGCATATTCCGAAAGCTTGATCGTGTAGTCGCGAATGGACATTGGTTCGACAAATTCAGACGGACTAAGGCCCTCTTTCCCCCTCCTAGGCTTTCTGATCATTCGCCTTGTATTCTTCTCACCTCTGGGTTTTCCCCCAGTAAAGGCGGGATGTTCCGTTTCAATAATTTTCTCGCCAAATCCCCAAAGTTTCTCTCTTTAGTTGCAGATGCTTGGTCGGATGTCACCAATGGATACCCGATGTTCAGGCTTATAGCTCGTCTCAAGTTGGTGAAAAAGGCTTTGAAAAAGCTTAATGTCCTCGAGGGTGATGTCCATGAGGAGGCTGTCCGCTGGAGGAAAAAGCTTGAGGAGATCCAGTGTCAAAACCCTCCTAACCTGGTTTGTCATCTTGAAGAACGCAGATGCAAAGATGCTTACCATGATGCGCTGGCTAAGGAAGCCGACCTTACTAAGCAAAAAGCTAAAATAAGGTGGCTCAAAGAAGGGGATCAGTGTAATAAATACTTTTTTAAGACTGTTAACGGAAATAATAATAAGAATCGGATCATCTCGCTTATTGATCATGACGGGAATCCTACCAAGGGTATTGAAAATGTCAAAATTCTGATTGTGGACCACTTTAGTAAGACTCTTGGGACCGGTCGCACATTTGGTTCAGTTAGCATGGAGCGCATCCGCCCTTTCATCCTCCACACTGTGCCTGAATCACTCATGGATCCTCTTGTGGGCCCTGTAAATGATGATGAGATCCGAAGGACTATATTTTCCATTGGTGACTATAGAGCCCCGGCCCCGATGGGTTTAGTGCTCATTTCTTTAAGGAAGCATGGGATATCAGGGTCCATCTGTTTGTGAAGCCATCCGTGACTTCTTGAATCATGGTTTGCTCCTCAAACAAATGAACTCTACAATCATTAGTCGATCCCCAAGATTCAATCCCCCTGGTCTCTCGACTACCGTCCCATTTCTATTTTTGTAATGTCATCTATAAAGTTATCTCAAAATCATTGCCAATCGGTTAAAAGATGACGTTACCTTATCTCGGTTGATAAGTGCCAGACGGCTTTTGTGGCGGGTCGCCAAATCGGTGACAATATTCTTCGGCCCAAGAACTCCTCCACAAGTACCATCTCAGGTCATGGACCTTCTCATTTGATTTGAAAATTGACCTTATGAAAGCCTATGACTCGTTTCATCGATTTCATCATATCTGTCCCGACCATCATGAATTTCCTCCTAAAATGATAAATTGATCAGGCAATGTATTACCACTCCCTCGTACTCGATTAATATTAATGGGGAAGCGGATTTGGTTTCTTTAAAGGGGGTAAGGGGCTTCGCCAAGGTGATCCAATATCTCATTACCTCTTTGGTCGGGCGATGGAGGTGCCGAATGGTATCATTGGACGTTAAGGCTCAAGGAACAAGCATTTCACATTTCATTGAAGTGTGAAGCGACCCAAACTGTCATCTTGGCCTTTGCATGACCTTCTCCTTTTTCTCTCATGCCGACGTAAGCTCCATTAGGATTCTCAAGGAATGCCTTGAGGGAATTCCATTGGCTCTCCGGCTTTGTCGGCTAACACAAATAAGAGTGAGTCTTTCATTTGCTCTAAAGACCCTGATTTGATCCAGGATATTGGTAATGTTTTGGGCTTCAAAGTTGGTTCTCTTCCTATCAAATACCTTGGCGTTCCTCTGATTTCTACCAGGTTGTTGATCCGTGGGATGCTCGTACCTTATCGAGAAAATCACCCGGTGCATCAAATCTTGAAGAATAGGTGGCTCTCATTTGAGGTCGCTTACAATTGGTTGCTTGATTCTATCATCCGTACACCTCTACTGGGCCTCGATCTTCATCCTTCCCAAATCCATTCTAAATCGGATCGACCGCATCATGAGGCGATTTCTATGGATTGATCTTCCGAAGGTAAGACAAATGCAAAAGTAGCCAGGCGGATATCTGCTACCCTAAGAGTGAAGGTGGGCCGGATCTCAAGAATCTACAGCTCAAAATAAAGCCCTCATCTCGTAAACTCCTTTGGCGCATCCTATCTAAAGATCCCGATTCGGCTTGGTCTTCTTGGGTACATAAGAACAAATCAAGGATCGGTGTATTTGGACTCTCAAAGTCCCAAAATCTGCTCCCTAGAGCTGGAAGAAAATCATATACCTTCGCCCGGTCATGTGCGCTCACACCTCCAAGGTCATTGGCGATGGCATGGACACTTTTGTCTGGCACGACCTTTGGCATCCTCGAGGCCCCCTCAGTACTGTGTGCACTGACCGCATTCGTACTGTCACTGGGTTATCTGAGGACGCCAAGGTGTCTCAGATCATCAGTAATGACCATTGGGCATGGCCTAACCCTTTTGATCAGGAGGTTTCTAGCATTGCCGAAAACATGCCCCATTATCTCCCTAATGCTGAGAGAAAAGATTCCCTGAGATGGATTGGATGCCAAAAGGGTATTTTTTCAACAAAATCTGCCTACCTCCTTTTCCACCCCCCAAAGCTGAAACTATCTTGGACCAATTTAGTTTGGGGCCCTTTCCATATTCCTGCCCACGCCTTTACCCTTTGGTTGGCCATCAAAGGAAGACTTAACACATCTGACCGTATTCACGGTGTCCCAAATCTATCCCTTGCTTGCTCTCTATGTGACTTTGATGATGAAAATCATGACCATCTTTTCTTCTCCCGTCCGTATTCCAGTTCATGGTGGGACCACCATCCAACGGAATGCCGGTATTCATTGGCCTTACTCAATCTGGTCACAAAACATCATCCGGGCTGCCCACATCCGGGAAAGGCAGAACCTAGCTGCTTTGTCTAAACGTCTCTCTCCTCGCGGCTACTGTCTACTATATTTGGAGAGAACGTAATAACCGTATCTTTAAATCATCCTCGGGACACTTCCCATATATGCGCGGATATCAAACGTGCGTATGATAAGTTGATGGCCTCATTGCCCCGAGCTGGTCATCCTAGCCGTTCTTTGGCTAGGCGTTGGAATTTATCATCATAAATATATATATATATATATATTTATATATTTGAAAAAAAAAGAAAAAGAAAAAAAAAAGAAAAAAAAAGGAAAAAAAAAAAACCCTCTTATATTTACTACTCCCCTTTTGTCTTTTGATTTTTCCTTTCATTCTTTTCCTCCTCTCCCTGTGCCTTTTATTTGGTTGTTTTTCCCAAAAAAAAAAAAAAAAAAAGTCAATGTGAATTTTCCTGTGGTCTCTTTTTTGGAGCGCGGGTTGGGACTCCGGTGGGTTCGTTGGATGCTGTGGTATTTGTTGTTGGTTAATTTGTTTGGATGTGAACCGGGCTCGTGATGGCTTTTCTCCAGCTTACCTTAATTGGTATCTTCATGGTGGTGTGTGAGGTGGATGGGCCTTTGTCATTCTTGGTCTTGTGTTCATTGGGTTGGTCCTCTTTAATGTGATGGTGATGAATCGGGCAGATGGTGGTGATTATGATTTGGGCCGTTGAAGCCTTTCGATCTCCTCCTGGAGCATGTTGATGGAGCAACTTTGGCTGGTACCGCACATGGGACCCCCGTGTTTTGCTATGGTTTTGCTTCATTGCTGGTTTTACGCTTCAACACCTCGCCTCGGTCAATCTCCCCGTGCTTTACGCTCCTTGCATTACTCTCCGGTTGCTGCCCGGAGGGGCCTCTATTTTTGGAGTCTAATGGGTCCCAATGGACTTTCACTGCTTTTGCTCGGGGGCCGATGATCCCGGTCCACGGGTCATCTGGTAGCTCGAGACCTATGATTACTAGGATTGCTTCTAAGGCTTGCTCTTGGAGCTGGTGGCTTCTTGTAGTCCGGCTGTATTCTCGCTTTGCAACATTTCAAGGAATGATGTTCGGATGTATTTGCTACAATTATGTGGCTTGGCGGATGTTGGCTGTCTCTCTCGATGTCTGGTTAGGCTGTTGCGTCTTCATTCGGCAAGTTGATTGTCCGGAACCTTCTACAAATGTGGAGTTCTTATTGGTCTTGGCATGGCTGGCTGGATATTGATGCCGTTTCTCGGAACTAACGCCCCTGTTTAATACTCCACTCTGCTTTTTGTAAATTTGGCATTTCCTTCTTTTCAAGTTTCCGATTGGGCCATGCCGGCCTTGGTGTTGAGAGATGTTCTCGCTGCTCTAAAGGATGAGGTCCTTGAATTCGATGGTCAAAGTCTGCCGTAGCTATTTGGCTACGCCCAAAACTGAGGCTCCTATTTTGTCAGCAGAGGTGTTAGGTGTCCGCCGCTGTTCCTCTTGGCTGCCCGTGATGTCTTGGTTGATTTGGATTAGCTAGCCCGGGATCCCTTTGATGACTTGGAGGAGTACCGCTAGCTTCGTGGGGTGCGGCGTTCTTGTGAATTTAATTCGGTCTCTTCGACTTCGGTGAGGCTTGTCCAGATGCCGATGATCCTGGCCGTGTTATGGATGGATTTGTTGCCTGGAGATGGGGGCAAAGGCCTCCGGTCTCTCCTTTGTATCTTGCTGGCCTGGCTGATCATCCTTTTGACCCCGCCGATGTTCTTAATTTGCCGGGTGGATTTCTTGCCGCTTGGTATTCTATCTTGATGATGGGCTATGCAAACCGATCTCGTAAGGGCTCTTTTGCTGGAATGGCGTTATCTTGGTGTATTCCGGTTTACGCCGTCGTTGCGACCGGCTTGGTCTGGCGTGGCCTGATTGATTTGATTCATTTGTTCTCAGCGGTTTGGGAGTGGGTTTGCGTATGTTGGGCCGGCCTTGCTACCGTTGGTTCTCTAGTAGTTTTGGTATCCCTTTTCGCAGCTGCCCCGCTGTTGGTGTTCTAGGACACTTTGGGTTGCCGGCTGATCCGAATTGATGTTGTAAGTTGCTGAGGGGCGATCCGATGGTTACTCCGGTTTCTCGGTTGCAACTCGATTTGGTTTTGTTTTTGTTCAAAGACAAAATTTTTTGTTCTTCTGTTAGATTATTCCTCATAGGTTTGTTGAGGATGTCTCTGTTATACTAGTCGCTCGGGGTATGCCCTAGCGTTTTATGTTCTAATTCCAAGTCAAAAACTTGGAGTTTTAACATAATTTTTTGTATATTTTCTCCCGTTAATCCAAAATACACAATTGCTTACCAAAAAAAGGAATTCACTTTGGGGTACTCCCAGAACACATTTCTTTACAAACAGAGCACCAACACTTATTCCGAAACTTATATTTACACTTAAACAATTAGACATGAATTTCATCACAATCAAATGGGGTGGAAGCATACAAATTTTCCGTTATACCTCAGGTGAATAGTAACAGTGGGCTTTTAGAGCATCCGGATGCCGCGAATGAGTCGATTCTTGTGAGATCGGATATCCAGTTGTTATATATACATAATTAGGACGTGGTGATTCATATTTTGAGGTCAATTTAGCATAATACATGGGAGAAATTGGGAATCCCGAATCTGGGCATGGGTTAGGGTTTGGTGATACCAAACCGGATGATTCGGATAACAAATTGGACAAATAACTACATATTTATTGAACATTAACCATGGGCTATATGATTTTCACATTTTGGATGGGTATCGAGACGAAAATACCCAAAAAATGAATAAAAATAGAAAGAGAACAAATAATGAGTATGAGAACACTTGCCTCGGCGTACTCTACGTTTTCTCCAACTAGTTAGTTCGGATTCGAAATCAGACCCAAAAGCCTCCATTTCTCCCTTTTCTCCTTCGCGTGATGCCTCCTCTCGCTGGCTCCTACAATGCTGCAATCGCTCCACCAGCCGCGCCAATCGGCCACTGCCACACACGGCCGTCACCGGCCACCACCAGCCTGTGCGCTGCCTTCGCCGGCGCTGTTCTCCTCTTCTTCCTCTCTCTTTCTCTTTCTCTCCGCAAAACCCTCACTACACTCTATCTCCCCGAAGCTTTCCCTCCAGTTTCCTTCTGCCTCTATTGTCATTTTCATTATTATTATTATTATTATTATTATTATTATTATTATTATTATTATTAAACAACGTTATATAATATATACATATATATTATATTATATATATATATAGTATCTTTTTTTATTCCTAAAATTTAAATCGATACTGAAGCAATCGAATGGGCGTACTTCGGGCACCAGCCCAACAATTCCAAATATTCTCCAAAATTTTCATAATATTTAATTAATTTTTTAATCACACCCAAATTATCCAAAAATAATCAAACTCAAATAAATCACATAAAAGATATTCGGGATATTACATTCTTCTCCACTTATAAAAATTTCGTCCTCGAAATTTGATAAATCTAGAAATTCCCAAGTCAGAAGCAATCTCCCAAGCATTTCTAAATCATTTTCTTGATTAAACGATTACCCCAGAAAACCTCAAGCATATGAATTGTTCTAGTCTTTATTATCTGGTTTGTTTTATCAAAACCTAAATTGAAATCTCATTAGGAGACAATTCCTTAATCTAGGAGATAATTTCCTAATCTCCCAACAATGACTCATCACAATCACATATTTACTTCCATAATTTATGGTACCCAGCGAGATTTTACACTATACTACCAAGTTCAAGGACAACCCAAATCTATTAACTTCCTTCGACCTAGCTCAAATACTTAATCGGCTGAAAATATATATGAGCACTGTTCCTAAACCTCAAATGCAATCTTAAAATATGAGGGTTCACCATATGCCCGCTGCACAGCTCTGATTAATTTTTTAACTACGAATTATCCATTTGAAATTCACCGTCATATCTAATTTAACTAAGATTACGGCATAAATCTTATTCACAATTAAACCTCAAAGTCAAAATACTTTATATCTTCATTATTTAGTTGGTATGCTTATAAACGACATAACCCTAAAATACATAATCCATGTTGATAAGAATGGGCGATTTATCAACTAATCGACAATTACCCACATATCCTTGAAATGCATGGTCATCCACTCTTAGCCTCTCAATTATACCCTGAAACTTATGGAAGTTGTGAGTCCACACTCACTTCCGCTATTTTATCTAATCATTTATTTGTGAATTCAAGATCTTCTTACAATCTATATCCAATGGTTCATATAGTACACCAAGATGATTAAACAATTATAACAAAAGTCCCAAGATATCTATACCATGAAGGCAAAGTTCACAGATCCTCAAACTACGGCCAGATTAGAAACTGCAATTGTAACAATCATCCAAGAATTCGATATGATTTTAGGCCATCACCCAAAACCTCAAAACCCAATTACTTAGCAACCTAAGGATTTCGTTGGCATACCGATGAGCCAACTGATTAAACTCAAATGCGTCATTTATAATCAAGATGAGTGGGTCATCCTAATCATTCTGAAATAAAACCATAAAGACTCCTCATTTCATAGTTTCATAACCTTAATACTTCAAATACAATTCTTCATCTCAAGACCAAAAGTAAAGCATCCCATATAAAACATCAAAGACATACCAATTCGAAGACTTTCGATATCAATTATCGATCATACTATTCACTTTCCTCAATGACACCGAGGTCCACCTTTTACAGCCCTCAAATTACTGCTTACACTATGGCATACTCATTTCTTCTTTATGATGCAACTTCTCAAACCTTTAGAATCATAGAACAATAATTATCCTTATAAGCAACGTCTATAAACCCTCAAGGTAAGGACCTCATGGACTAACCTCAACTATGGGTGAAGCAATTTCAAATTAAGGGCTCCTCCCCCACTTAATTGGAGGGTAGCCACCTATCATGACGCATGGGTTGCAAATTCCTAACTTTTCTCAAAAATATTGCATTCTACTATCACTCACTAGACCCATCAGGGGTACCTGAACTTTATGGTCAACAATTTCCATTAATTCCTTAAAGGCTACCTTCTCATGTTCCATTCCTATGGATGCCAATCACTTTTAAGCCAAACACTTCACGGCTCTACAATCTTCTGCAACATAAATCAATCTTCCCAATAAGCTACCGCTTAAAGTCCTACGGGTTCGAATCATGCTACCGAAAATGCACATGCTCAACAGGGTATTTCCTGAAACTAAACTCGTGTACCTTTCCCAATTGGGCATTCAATTAACAGCCGTTCACAATCTGTGACATAATCCTCAAACAGAATGCCTACACCCCATGTTCTCTTGAATTCATCAACGAGGCCATCACAAAATTGACCTAATCATAACCAGAAGATCTAATCCATAAGACTCATGAAACGCCAATACACCTACAAAACCCAAATGACATCGCCAGAGTTAATAACGGTTATATCTTAATTCTGAAGACTATGTAGGTGTAATTCTCGATTATCCTTAATCGACAACGCGATGGATACAGATGAATCATAGAAATTATCAAGTCCTTGCAACAGATCTCGCGAATTATCTATTAATTCACTATGCCCGCTTATTAACTATCTATCTCCCGAACAACCAAATTCTCAATTATCCACAAATGACCTCATTAATTTATCTTCCACCCCAAAGGCTCCAAAGCATCTGTAACGGCACCTAACCAATGCCCCCTTCAATCTCATACTAAATCCTCAAAAATTTTCACAACTAAATTCCTTAATGATCTCCAATGACGTTAGGGTGGTCTTATTTGTTCAATGATTTAGACAAATATTCCAATCACGGCTTGTGGGCACAACGACAGTAATTTCCTGATACTTCCACCAACTAATCATCACTAATATCACATTGAGGATTGGTGCCGTAAAACAAGTCAACTCAGCCCAACCCTTCACATCTACGGGCCCCAAAATGTCATAGACATCGATATAACTAGTGTAAGACTTACGATCCTCAGATAAACAAATAAGCTTAGGAAACTTCAATAAAGCATAGATTCTGGATCCCAAGATAACGCATACTCTGAAATATCAAGATCTGGAAACTTTACCTTCCGCCACGATGGAAGACACTTCTATACTTCGTGCCATCACTGTGAAGCCCCAATTTCATGTTTTGGGCTCCTAAACTATCCGACCCATTGGATAAAGGTAATCCCTATTCATGTGGTCGAACTATCCACACTTGAAACATATTCCCAAAATCCCATCAAAGTAAGATACTCATTCATAAAGCATTCATGAATAATTCCTATGATATCTATCATCCTCGAGACCCATAATTCTTTTCACATCGATCACCCGAGGCCAACTCTGTCTTCTATCTTATGTGGGAACATGACCCTATTCTCTATAGGTTCCAAGCCTCCCAAAAGTTTAGACACTTAAGCATTTTCAGATCGATTATAAATCGACATCCTATAATTTGTTAACCTCAAAAATTAACTTCTAGTTATTCTAACCTCAAACCATCGCTTTCACCTCTTCCATCATACTTGATACATCGATCAAGGGCTCCTTCTTAGTAAATTACTACTCTGAGGACCTCAATTTTAGGTCGATCAAGCCTAAACCTCAAACCACAACCGATTAATCCTAGGCCTCAAATTTTTACCGACTAATTTAGGCACCAAATTGGCACCAATCAAATTCCAACATTAAGATGTCTCCATGCACCATTTTCCTCTCGACCCTACGGTCGGCCACTAATACGAGTAGTCCCCATCTAGGAACCACTACTAACACTTCCTTGAGATAAGAACAATTCAAATTAGGCCACTCCTAGAACACTAGCAACGATGCATGAGCTAGATAATCAAACTAAATTATCATTCCTAACTTAGTGCTAGTCGAAGTTATTGGGATTGGGGTAACAAAAACTACCCAGACTAGCTTAATTAACCTACACCTTCATCTACTTATTCGATCAATCTTAATCTAACCTAAACTTCCGCATACGATTCAAATCAAACGTAAGGCATCTCTTTTTCTCTGATACCAATTGTGACGGACTGGGTTACTTTTCTTAAATAACTTCCGTCAATAAACACATGAATAAAGCCCATAATTAATATTATAAATTTCTATAGAAAATTGGGCAGAGTTTTTCTCTATAATTAGACGAAAATCAACAATACTGCTTGTTAATTTAAACATGTACAAACATATAAATATCCACACTTCAATATTTTCATCACCGCAACACATACACAGGATCCATCTTGCCATATCATCCATGGCTCCAACACAGTACACTTGCATTTATATGTTGGATTTAAGAGAGATGTCATCTAGGTCAAAACAAAATCTAAAACATCTAATATTAATGTGAAAGAAGAACTAATCCATAAACATGCGGAAGTGTAACAATAACCATAAAATAATAACAAGCCACATTAATCTAACTCGACTATTTATGTTTTAATACATTAGACATCTCCGAATCTTCAAAACTTCGATGTCCAACTAATCTCCTCAATCAAATCCTTCTCTTTACTCTAACTAACCGAGCGTCAGCTCAATGCTCTCATCAGGAAGGAGAAACAGTAAGGGTGAGCGTACAGCTTAGCAAATGTAATCATACATCATTATCAGATGGTAAAGAAAACAAAAATGATAATGGAAAGGGAGCAACAAGTACTTGCAATTACAAAGAAACATGAGAGGAAAATGGCAATTAGTAATGCATATTGCCATTTATCATGTTTTTATCGCATTTATTATTTATATCAATATTTGCAAACTAGGGCCAGTAGGTTGTACTAGCAAACGATGTGAGATGACGAGGAAATGATCATGATACTCCACATGATCTAAGGCCATGAGGGCTTATTCTTAGACTCAACCGGAGGGTTATCTACATATCATGCCTGTAGACGGACCAATAACAATATGCCCCATTCCCCTGGGGTACCAAGGCAGTCCTTGTCCTTCCACAGTAATATTCTAGGGTGTGTCATGGACATCACCCGCTCCCATAAGTGGCCAAGATATACGACCAAAGTAATCATTGGGTTTCCACCTTAATGGAAATGGCCAGCCAGAGAAAACTACCCAATGAATATAAGTCCATGGTCCTAGTTTTATGATTTATTATTCTTTTGAGAGAGGATCCACAATTTTTCATTCACATTATGAAAAAAATGAAAATGAAAAATTGTGAATGAAAAATTGTGGATCCTCTCCAATTATCTCCAATCGGGACTTACCAAAAAAAAAAAAAATATCTCCAATCGGGAGATCATATTTTAATCACATATCTCCATCTGGGAGATCAAATCAAATCATATCATACATTATGGATTTTTCTCCAATTACTTGTACGATTCATATTTTTCCTTGGACTTTAGCATTTTGACAATTCGATTCACATGCATAGATATCATAATTTGTAGAGAAGAGCGAAATTTCTTACCACATTAGATGGAATTCACTTTGGGGTACTCCCGCAACACATTTCTTTGCAAACAGAGAACCAACACTTATTCCGAAGCTTACATTTATACTTAAACAATTAGGCATGAATTGATATATTTGCATAATTAGGATGTGGTGATTTGTATTTTGAGGTCAATTTAACATAATACATGGAAAAAAATGGAAATCTAGAATCTGTGCATGGGTTAGGGTTTGGTGATACCAAACCGGACGATTCGAGCAATAAATTGGACAAATAACTACATATTTATTGAACATTAACCATGGGTATATGATTTTCACATTTTGGGTGGGTATCGAGGAAAAAACACCCAAGGAAAAACGAATAGAAATCGAAAGAGAACAAATAGTGAGTATGAGAACACTTGCCTCAACGTACTCTACGTTTTCTCAAACTAGTTCGGACTCAGAATCAGACCCAAAAGCCTCCAATTTTCCCTTTTCTCCTTCACGTGATGCCTCCTCTCACCGGCTCCCACTGCTGCTGCCATCGCTCCACTAGCCACGCCAGCGGGCCACTGCCACGCACAGCCATTGCCGGCCACCACCGGTCCATGCGCCACCTCTGCCGGCACCGTTCTCGTCCTCTCCCTCTCTTTTTCTATTTCTCTCCACAAAAACCCTCATTTCACTCTCTCTCCCCAAAGCTTTTCCTCCTGTTTCCTTCTGCCTCTATTGTTATTATTATTATTATTATTATTATTATTATTATTGTTGTTGTTGTTATTGTTGTATAATATATATATATATTATATTTTCTTTTAATCCTAAAATTTAAATCAATACCCGAGCAATCGAATGGGCGTACTTCGGGTACCGGTTCAATAATTCTAAATATTCTTCAAAATATTTATAATATTTAATTATTTATTTTTTTATCACACCCAAATTACCAAAAAATAATTAAATGCAAATAAATCACATAAAAAAAATATTCGAGATATTACAAAAACTCTCTATTTTTAAGGTTCGTATAAAATACCGCATGTTTTTCAATTTTCTCATGATATTATGAATAAATTTCATATTTACGTATGAGTATTATGAATAATTGGTTCAATTGTTTTGTATAGCTCATGTTTCATGTTCGGATTGTGTTTGTGCACTGTTCACCAAACCCTAGAACAAAAATTGAAAAAATTTATGATGAAAAATAAGTAATGGAATGAAGATATTGTATTAAGAAATATTTAATCTTAATAAATATTGGTATCTGAAATGTTGATAAAAGTTATACCGTTAAAAGTTTGTGGAACTCCCAAGATTACTGAAGGATTTAGTTATGTGAAGAAAAGTGATATTTAAGGATTAAAAAATTAAGGTGAAGAAGCAAGGATTATTGAGTTATTATATGCAATGCCATATTATAAAATATGAACACGTATTGAAGAAAATTGTTGCAATTTGGCTAATGGCTTTATGAGAAGTTAAAGTGGCCATGGATGAATGAGAGCTAAGACTAAGAATGCATGAATCAAGATTTCCAAGTTTAAGGACTCCAATGAAATGGCTACTTACGAATGAGACTTGAGGTTAAGAAATAAGAATCAAGATCCCCAAGTTAAGTAAAAATAGTAAGAAACTGGACTAAGGATCGTTCAGTTTGCAATATTCTTTGGACTGCAACGAATATTTCGGTGGAGACTCGAGGATACCCTGGCCTTGTATCCTGGCCACTTTGTGAAGTGGGTGATATTCTTGGCAAACCTTAGAAAATTACAGTGGTAATTGAGGATAACTCTGTTCACGGAGTGATACGTGGTCCGCTTTCCTCGGTGCAGTATTATGGAGGACAAGAGCCAAGAATCATAAGATTATGTATGAATGAGAAAGAAAGAACCAAGAATTATTAGTTTAAGATCATCCTAATCCTTGAGATGTAAATAAGGAGGACATCCTGGTCCTCGGGATGTAAATAAGGAGGAAATATGAGATGATGATTGAATGGAGAAGGATAAGAATTTGAGATCATCTTGATCATCGGGACGTAAATAAGGAGGAAATATAAGATGATATATGCGTATGAAAGAATAGTCCTCCTCGGGTTGAGGAGGAAATATGAGATTATATATGGATGTGTAAGAATGGTCCTCGGAATGAGGAGGAAACATGAGGTAAAGTATGGATATGAAAGAAATGAAGAACTAAGGCCTTTGATTGTGTGGAGTAACACAATTTATCATTGATTATTCGCTCCCTCAACTAGTAGGGTCTACCAGCCCTGGTCCCTTAAGATAATAAGAGAAATTATTCTAAAAGATAAGACAATTCTAAACTATTTTACAACTTTAGCAAGTACCTCATACTAAGAAATCATAAGAAGAATTATATAAAAGAAAAAGATAAAGTAATCAAGATAAGATTTGATTCACAAGCTCATAAGTGATGCACTATTTCATACATTTGCATTATCAATAAGCTTATTTGTTTCCTAAACCCTTTAATGTTTCCTCATATATTTATATTTGTGTTTCACATAGAAGTTTGCATGTTTTATTTTCATGGCACTTTGCTAAATTTAAAGCTCACTCTTGCTATTTTTATCCCCTTCTAGATAGGGACTCATGAGTCGAAACATGATGCAAATAGTAGAGATAAATGATAGCTAAAGAAAGATTGCTGGACCTCGGAGATTTGGATGTATTGATGTATTATGAATGTAAATAATTAATGTTGTGTATTAAATTATGGCATGGAATATTGGATATTATTATGACATGAATGCTTCCGCATGGATATAGTTACGCTTCCGCATGTTGATTTTAGATTTTGTACAATTACCTAGATGGCATCTCTCATTTGAATCAATGTAGTAGTTGAGGTGGAAGTGTTGAAGCCATAGATGATATGGCAGTTGATGTGATCCTATGTATGAATTGTGTTGGATTTTGAGATCTAGTAGTTTATATGTCTTGTACAGGTTGTATTATTTAGGTTATTTGTATGGTTTTTATCTACTTTCAAAGGAAACTCTATCAAAATTTCTACTGAAATTAGTGTATCAAAATAATAGAATATGGGCTTTTATTTGAGTAAATATGTTAATTAATGGAAGGTTTTAAAAGATAGGACCCGTTTCGTTACAAATAATATTAGAGAAATTGAGATGCCTTAGGTTTTGATTGGGATCTTGTGCGGAAGCGTTGGTTAGATTAAGACAGAGCAAAATAAGTAACTGTAGACATAAGGCTGTAAGTTAGACCAGATAATTTTAGTTTGCTTGGTTCACTAACTTAGATGCGAACTACGTTAGGAGTAGTAAGTAAGTTCGGTTGTTTATCTTATACCCCCTAGTTAGTTCTAAAATGTGAGCTAACTAGTGTGTTTTTAATTTTGAAAAGAACATTGGTGATGGCTACTAGACGAGACCCTTTCACGGGGTGTTGGTTGACCACGAGGATGAGGAGAAGAAATTGTTTGAAGGCACATTAAGGATTGGAATTTAGTCAATGCCGAGTTAGAGTTTGAATATGATAATACCTAATTGAGGTCCAAGTAGTCAGTTTAGTTTAAATTAAATTCGATTGGCCTTGGGTTGAGATTCTCAGGTTAGTACATTACTAAGAAGGGATGTTTGAATTTGATTATAAAATATGATGGATAAGGTAAAATTGATGGCTTGAGTTTAAGATATGGATCCAGAAGACTTCGATAGTGTTGGTAGTGATCTGATGTTTGGAAGGAGATAAGTTGATGCTGCCTCATACAAGATAGAAGGTGAAGTTGACCTTGGGTGGTTGATGTGAAAAGAGTCATGGGTCTCGAGGATGTAGAGTTGTTATAGAATATGTTGTGAATGCTTTATGAATAAATATCTTACTTTGAAGGAATTTTGGGAGCATGTTTCAATTGTGGATAGTTTGACCGTATGATTAGGAGTTGCCTATGTTTTCTCGGGTTGGATAGAAACGAAGTCTTGTGTCTGGATTGAGATTTCGTGGTGATAGCACAAGTATAAAGGTGTTTTCGACCGTGGTGGAAAGTGAAATTTTTGAATTTTGATATTTCAATATATATGTTGATTTGGGAATTTTGAATCTATATTTTGTTTGTGTCCCCTGAATCTATTCATTGTTCAAGGATCATGGATTTTCCATGAGTTTCATTGAGACTTGTGATCTTCTTTGGTCTGTAGATATAATTGGATTAAACTGATATGACCAAAGTTGTGGTTTTTTTTTTTTTTTTGGTAATTAAGTGTGTAATTTGGATTATAGGGAGAAAATTTACAAAAAAATTATGTTATAACTCCAGTTTTTTTGACATGGAGTTAGAACATAAACGCTAGGAGCATGCCCGAGCACCTGTACATCATAGAATTCCTCAAAAAAACCAAGAGGAGCAATCAAACGGCGTAACAAAAAAGAAAAGAAAAAGAAAAAGAAAAATGGCCCTCGAGGCTACGGAGGAGCCAACGTCGGCAAGGCACCGCCCGCCTTTCATAGCGTCCAAAAGGCATAAACAACCCATCCAACATCGGCGGCGAAGAGGGTTACACTTCAGCATCTATATAGGGGCAGCAAGAGAAGCAAGATCCCAACCCGATCCTCGCAGCTGAAGATCGGCAAGAGATTCACTTCTCGTAGGGCGCCAAGAAAGTACATGGCGAATCGCATACCCACCAGCGAAACAAAATTCCAGCAGGCATTTATGCGGCCGGATCCGAACATGGCAAGACCAGGCAACCAAACACAGCTTCATTCAGCGACTTTCGAGATGGAGCAAACCAAGATCGAGAGGACATTTCACTTCAACGGCGCCAACATCGCAGCACATAATAGAGCTGAGGCAGAATCCATGGGCTTCATCGGCATCGGCATGATTGTCCATGCAAAGGCGCTATCACCATCGACATCAGAAATACTCTCCCATCCGCACTGATTGTGGAGTGCAGCATGAGAGAGCATACTAAGCAGCAGCATTGAATGATTCGGTACTTAAAAATAGCCCCATCAACCAAGAAGCAGATCTCCCAATATCAACGCCAACAAATTGTTAGGCCCCATACCGGGATAGCAAGAACACTCTTTGCCGCCATCAAAGAAGTCAACCAAATAGCTGCGGGGCGAAGGGAAAGGCAACGAATGGGGAATTCGGCCCATAGCATCTCTCCAGAGGCTACGAATCATAACTCAACAATCGGGGGGACTACTTGATCAGCACACAATATATAACCAAGGACTTACTCGAGGTCTCAATCAGCGGATAGCTTACACATCGATGTACCAAACCGTCTGTGTCTTCATCAGCTATTATCATTTAATTTAAAAGCAGCAGTAGTACTAATTTGACTACTGACCTAAATGCATCATCACGCAAAGAACCAGGCCATACCGAGTTGCACCAAGAGAGATTAATGAAACAAAGACTCTAAATGCTTCCAATGCATCAAAGCGATTACAATACCTCATCGCACAACAACCTAAATCGGGGCGATTCGTAAACAATCGAAAAACAGATCAGCTACCACAATGCACCACCGCCATCATATTAAGCACCCAAACAAAGACGAGTAGTGAACAACAGCAGTGGCCAACAAACCAATTCTGAGAACCCAACACCATTAAACACAAGCAACATAATGCCCGCAGAATCTATCCATGCTTCAACTATTGGAAGCTAACAGTCGATTCGAGAATGAAGCAAGACCACATTCCACATCACATCAACGGTGGGAACCAAAATCAGCGCAACCACATAGCCCTCAACATGATGAACATGCTATGCACCATGGGTATCAACTCGTCCAACTCCAGCAAGATAGTGCCAAAGACGCCAACCTATATATACCAACTATCATCCCCAGTTTTGCTCCTATCAGCCCAACATCCGGCACTAGAATGGCGCAGGGGGGACTCGAAAGCGGCAGCATCCCGGTTCATCAACACCGAGGAGGCACAATCAGCCAACCCCAACCACCAAAATCGAGCAACAGAGTCAAGCAATTGAATTACTTCCCGTGAAGCCCGAGGCACCGGAGCATTAGCGATGACATCTAGTGAATAAAGAGATACACCATTGATTTACATCGGATCCAACTCGAAAACCTTGCCAAAGATCCTACCGCACCAAACTCAACAACCAATGGCGGTGACTACAACGGATCGGAAGAGTCCGAGGGCATACACATCCCCATCTTCATGAGCAGCCCAACAGCCACGATGGATGGCTTTGGCACCTGTTTTTAACTCAAAGCATATTCAAAAAACAGCATGAACTACTACACCCAATACTCAGCATCATGCCCCTCGCCATACCATTGATATCAAACCGCCAAAAGCATCACCGGCTAATACCTCATTCGAAGATCGGCATAACAATTCAATTCACCAAAACACCGGATCAACTTTTATTCAATGAAAGAGCACCAAATTAGCAGACAACCAACCCCGTCCAGCCCCCGTGAATGAACCGAAGCCACCCAAGAAACACACACGCACACGAGAATTTTTTTTTTTGGAGGGGGAGGGAGGACGAAGGGGAAGGGTCAAACAAAGCAGAACGCACTGATTCTGCAAAAGAAGCAAAAACATCAGACATCCAAACAAACCAACTCTTTATTCAAAGACAGTATTTTGAATTATCTTCTCCGCCTATCTACTGTAATTCTAAACTTACAACAAAATTTTTTTGTTTTTTTTTTTTTTTTTTTGGGGAGATGAGATGACAATAGGGATAACGGCCCGACAGCACAACAACAGCCCCCTTTTTTTTTTTTATATGCCCCACCGAATCCGAGTCGGCCAATAGCCATCCCTCTTAGAAGTCGAGATGGTCATCAATTTAATCCTCACAATATCCACCACCGAAGAGAAAATACGAGAGATGTCTTGAGGGGGAGATTTTTGAAAAAACGATTATTGCGCTCATTCCAAATGAAATAAACCGTGGCGGCGTTGTCAAACGCTTAGAGACAGCCATTAGATTACTCCCTTTCCGGATGGAGGCAGCCCAAAGTATATTTTGATACCACTCGGGATGGGGCCAATGAATCCCAGCATGTCTTTGAACATCTTTCCAAACCGCTCCTGGAAAATGGGCGGGAGAAGAAAAGATGTTCAATGTTTTCATTTCCAGCGTTGTAGAGAATGCAAATGGGAGAAATATTGGGAATATAGTGGAGTCGATCGATGGTATTGATCTCCTCCTAATGGCGAGCCGAGTGTAAAAGCGTGGGAAGGGATATGGGAAGGGCCCCACACCAAGTGGGCCCATGTGACCTTTGGATTAGGGGGGTGTATGAGAGAGTATGCGGATTTGGTCGAGAATTTTCCATTGAGCGTCCTAGCCCATCTCAACGAGTCTTTTAGATAACTACAAGGAGGGTTGATTGGCATATTCACGGCAAGGTGGGAAACCTCAGTGTCGAAGGGGTTGGGCGAGACCACCTATTATCTGCGATTAAAGCATCGACCTTAATATCCCAAAGGGAGACCGAGACAAGGCGAGTCGATCGGTACTCACCTCACTTAGGGGACCAAGGGGATGCGGGTTATCGTGCCCGGAGGAAGGTATCGGAACCATCCCCAATGTCCTTAATAGAGTAAGCGTGCATAAAAGGCCGAAGTTTCATAATTTCGCCGGCTCCACGGGGCCGATGCCGGACTTTGATGGTCCAAATGCACCCGATCTTTGATTCTGTTCTTGTAAATCCATAAAGACCAAGCAGAATTCGTGTCTCTAGTGAGGAGACGCCACATGGGTTTGCAATTGAGGGCCTTGTTTTGATCAATCAAGTTCTTGATGCCCAATCCGCCTTCGTTCTTGGGGTAGCAAATATCATGCCAAGCCACTTTAGCATTGAATGCCTTGAAGATCCATTCCAAAGGAAACGTCGGATGCATTCAATATCTTTAAGGATGGATTTTGGTAAGATAAAGATGGAAGCCCAATAAAGGTGGACAGATGAGAGGATAGAGGCAACAAGTTGCAGGCGACCCCCAAAAGAAAGCCATCTATTCCTCCAAGATTTGATCCTCTTAGTGATTCTATCAGTGAGCGATTTGCAGTCATTGACCGAAAGCCTAGAGGTAATCAGTGGGACCCCCAGGTATCTGATGGGGAGTTTGCCCACTTTAAAGCCTATGTTAGCAGCAATATTCTGATGAAGAGATGAGTCCTTTGAACAAATGAAGATCTCACTCTTATTTGGGTTAGCGGAGAGACTAGAGACATTTTGGAATTCATCAAGGCATTCCTTGAGAATCAAGATGGACTTGGTATCAGCATGGGAGAAGAGGAGGAGGTCGGCAAAGGCAAGCATAATGATTGAGTTTCTGCACATTTCCAATGGAATCGAAGTTGTTATCCCGTCTAGCCTTGACCTCTATAATTCCATTGAGAACCTCCATCACTAAGACAAATAGATAAGGGAAAGAGGTCCCCTTGGCGGAGGCCTTTACCTCCTTTGAAAAAGCCGACCACTTCCCCATTGATATTGAGGGAATAAGTCGGAGTCGTGATGCATTGGTCAATCCAGTTGACCATTTGAGACGGAAATTTCATAAGGGTCAAGATATTAATGATAAAATCCCAATAGGCCAGTCGTAGGCTTTCTTAAGGTCAACCTTCATGGTGCATCTAGGAGGGTCCGCCCCTAGATGATACTTGTCCAAGAGCTCCCGAGCTAAGAGGATATTATCACTAATCGACTCCCCTCCACAAAAGCCGTTTGCCAGGCGGTCAACAAGGTAGGGCGGGTGTTCTTGATTACGTTAGCAATAATTTTAGATATCACCTTATATATGACATTGCAGCACGATATCGGGCGAAAGTCAATGACGGAGCTCGAGGATTGGACCTTAGGGATCAGGCTGATCAATGTGGTATTCAAGCTTGTTTAAGGAGCTTCCCATTCTTAAAAATCCTAAATAGCTTCACAAACGATCGGCAGTGATCTCCCACGAGTCCTTAAAGAATTTTGAGGTGAAGCCATCGAGGCCCGAGCGCTCTGTCATCACCAATAGAAAAAATCGTAGAGCGTATTTCCTCCTCACCGGTAGGCCTAACAAGGGGCCGATTGGTGAGTCGAGAACAGTGGAGGATGAAAGGGTGGATCCGGTTAGCCTCCGCTGTCCGTGGGAACGACCGAGATCGAGGGGCATTTTTGAAGTGGCCCTCAATTAGATTGAAAAGCTCCTCCGACCCTTTAGTAGGGTTGCTAGACTCATCGAGAAGGAAGAAATCGGTTCGATTAAGATTCCCACTCCACTGACTTAAAGAAGAATTTCGTACATTGGTCCCCCTCTTTGAGCCATTTGATCTTGGCTTTTTGGCGGAGGAAATCCGTCTCCTCGCAATAGCCGAGTAGTACTCAGCCTTACAATGGCGTTCAAAGTCATGGGTCCCGAAATGAGGATGGGACATAGTTTGGACCTCCTCAAGGCATTTACGGGTCCATGAGAACTTCTTCATGAACATTTCCATTAATAGCATTAAGGTTCTTAGCGCACTCTTCACCTTTTTTAGGAGGAAACCGGTCTAAACATCGGCGTACCAGCACTCTCCGTCTCCCAAGCTTCTTTAACCAGTGGAAGGAAGTTTGGGGATTTGTGAGAAAGTTATTGAATCTAAAGATCACACGATTACAGGCAGCCCAGCCCCACCTGGAAGAAGAACGCAAGGAGAGTGATCGGAAAGACCCCAGGAGGAGGAAGACGGCTTTAGATCTTCTAAAAGATCAAGCCAATGTCCATTAGCGACCACTCTGTCAAAGCTTTACTCAAGATACGAATGGAGTGGTCGCGACCATCATTCCATGTGAAAAACTGACCCTCATGGCAGACATCATCAAGGTCGCAATCCCTAAGGCACTCGTTAAGGTCGGTGGAACTTTTATGGTGCCACCCTTGATACGGTATTTGGGGATATTTCTTAAAGAAGAAGGTTTAGTTGATTATTGTTAATCAATTATTTGAGGCTGTGTCAAGGTCAACCCCGATATTTGACAATTTGGTGATTGATTTGAAGAAATATCAATTAAATGTTTATTGTGAATTACTCGACTTTTTGAGGTAGGTAGAATGATGAATAAAGGTTATATGTGAATGATTAAAACATGGTTACCAAAAGATGAATAGTCTAAGAAGGTGGTATTGGCAAGACGAATAGGTTTTTGGTTTGATATATTGATAGGGGGTTTGATATTCCTAAGGATATTCTGTATTGGTAGTATTGTCAATTATGGATAATTGAGAATGATGTTTGCAGTGACTTGCAGAAATTTAGATATAACCATTATGAGTCCCGATAGCACCATTTGAGTTTTGTGAGTTTGTTGGCATTTTGTAGAAAATTATGGATTGGATCTTCTAATTATATATAGGTCAATCTTTTGATAACCTCATTGAAGGATTTCTAGAAGCATAGGGAGTATTAACTTTAGTTTCAGATAGTACCATGAGTTAGGATGGAAATTAGTGTGTGCCCAATCAGGGGGGAGTGTGAGTTTGGTTATGGGAAATATTAAGTTGGGCACGTAAGTAGAGATTTGAGCAATGGCTCCTCAGGAAGGACTGACTGATGTCACAGAAGCATGCATTTCCCTTGGGATCGGGTGAATTCGGTAGGATGTTTGTCAAGTATTCCTTGGGACTGTAGTGTCCACGGGGCATTTGATTAGGAAGTATCCGGTATCCATCAGGAGGATAGTTCGCAAGGAACGGAAGGTATAATCAATCATGCCATTCGGTTGATTTCAGAAGAATTCAATGGGTCAAAATAGAAAGTGATTCTTTTGAGGAAGATATAGAATTCGCTTATCTGTATCATATGTGGGTGGATGCCTTGGGACTGAGTAGGGAGAGATCCACGATCGAGAATTACTCCACCCATGATTGGAGTTAATAATCAAAATCTCTGCATGGGAACTTATAAGTGTTGCTTTGGAATTGGTCATTATCTAATAATTGAGGATTCAAATATTTGTGCTATAAAGAGCCAACAATCATGCGCGTATAAGTGGATAAATTGTTTAAGGGTAAATTTGCGTAAGGACTAACAGAGATGTATCTCGGTGCTTTAAGGAAGCAAATATTAATGTCGATAATTATTATCGATTTGGGATGTTTCGATATTTTGTAGGAAATGTAAATGGAGTTTTGAAGCTTCAAAAATTAGTAGATAAGAAATCCTTGAGGTTATCTTGAAGTCTTTGGGTAATTGATTGATAATATATTCCCGAAGATTGCGAATAGGGATAGTAGATGTTATTTCAAATATATCGATACTTTTGGAAATTTTTGGGGCCATAGCTGCCATAAGACCTAAGAGCTCGATAATGATCCGAGAACTTGAGTGCTAGAGGATTCTTAGTATCTAAATAAATTATTAATTAGAGTAGCGCAGTAGAAGCATGTGGACCTTAGCTCGCAAGCTCCAGGATGAGATTAAAGGTCCAAATGAATGATCATCCTTGAAGTTTAGGATGAATCAAAGTAAGGGTCTCTTTATCCGTTTGAGATATTATATTAAGTTGGAGGGATGGTCTATTAATAGGCTTATCTTTGAAATTGGATGGATGGCCATGATATTCCCTATGTACCAATGACTGATGAAGTAGGTGTATGATTGGGCTAATTGTTGTATAAGATTTCGAATTCGTCTAATGGTAAGGTCTCAATCTCAAAATCAAGTAAGCGATGTTAGGTATTAAGAATCAAAACAATTCAAAGGTTAAAAGTTCATTGCGAAGGATCTTTTCATTAAGGATGTATCTTGGGAATGCAAGAAGAAAATTTGGAAGGATTACCCCTCTTGTTATTGAGATTTCGAGGTTCGTTAAATTTTGAGTACGAAATTTTCATAAATGAGGGAGAATTGTAAGGTGCTAGTTCCCAAAATATCGTAAATTCTAACAATTAAGTTAATATAATTAAGTTCGGAATAAGTGGATTTCAAAAAATTAAAAAATTGATCGAAGTATAGAAAGATGTAGGGTTGAGCTCGCTGCAAGCTTGAACCCTAGGCTCGCTATTGGCTTGAGCCCAAGGGAGGCGCCAATTCCAGAATGTAATGCGCTCGCTGCAGGCTCGAGCGCCCAAGGAGGCTCGAAAAACATAATGTCTAGGCTCGCCGTGGGCTTGAGCGAGCAGAGGGCGCCATTTCTTGAAGACTTGTACCCGACGCCCGCTCGCTAGGAGCTCGTGCGCGGGTCTGGAAGTTTTGTCACCGATTTACTATTTTTGTATTTAAAAAGGATAGGAGAGAGAGGTCTCTGAGGTGAGTAACAAACAAAGGAGAAAGAGAGAAGAGAAGGAGAAGGAGAATGAATCCGATCTGATCAGAGTAAGAAAAATAATAAATTGGGCTAAGGTAAGTGTACCCTAACCCTTTTTTTCTTCGTTATTATTTTTCGTTTACTCCAAAACTCTCCATTTTTTAGATTTGTATAAAATACCACATGTTTTCTAATTCTCTCATGATATTATGAATAAATTTTATATTTATGTATGAATATTATGAATTATTGGTTTGATTGTTTCGAATAGCTCACGTTTCATGTTCATATTGTGTCCGTACACTGTTCACCAAACCCTAGAATGAAATTGGGAAAATTGATGACGAAAAATAAGTTATGGCATGAAGATATTGTATTAAGAAATATTTAAGCTTAATAGATATTGGTATCTAAAATGTTGATAAAAGTTACATTATTAAAAGTTATGTGGAACTCCCAAGATTACCAAAGGATTTAGTTATGTGAAGAAAAGTGATATTTGAGGATTAAAGAATTAAGGTGAAGAAGAAAGGATCATTGAGTTATTATATGCAATGTCGTATTATAAAATATGAACATATGTTGAAGGAAATTGTTGTAATTCGGCTAATGGCTTTATAAGAAGTTAATGTGGCCATGGATGAATAAGAACCAAGACTAGGAATGCAAGAATCAAGATTTCCAAGTTTAAGGACTCCAATGAAATGTCTACTGACGAATGAGACTCAAGGTTAAAAAATAAGAATCAAGATCCCCAAGTTAAGTAAAAATAGTAAGAAACTAGATCAATGGTCGTTCAACAAGTAACACTCTTTGGCCTGCCACGAATATTGCAGTGGAGACTCGAGGATACCCTAGCCCCGTATGCTGGCTGCGTAGTGAAACGGGTGATATTCTCGGCAAGCCTTAGGAAGTTACAGTGGTAATCGAGGATAACTCCGTCCACGGAGTGATACGTAGTCTGCTTTCCTCAGGACGTTACTATGGAGGATAAGAACCAAGAAGCATGAGATTATGTCTGAATGAGAAAAAAAGAACCAAGAATTATGAATTTAAGATCATCCTGGTCCTTGGGTTGTAAATAAAGAGGACATCCTAGTTCTCGGGATGTAAAGAAGGAGAAAATATGAGATGATGATTGAAGGGACAAGAATAAGAATTTGAGATCATCCTGATCCTCGGGATATAAATGAGGAGGAAATATGAGATAATATATGCTTATGAAACAATAGTCCTCCATGGGATGAGGAAGAAATATGAGATTATATATGAATGTGAAAGAATGGTCCTCGGAATGAGGAGGAAATATGAGATAAAGTATGGATATGAAAGAAATGAAGAACTAAGGCTTTTGATTATGTGGAGTAATACAATCTATGCTCGATTATTCGCTGCCTCATCTGGTAGGGTCTACCAGCTCGGATCCCTCAAGATAATAAGAGAAATTATTCTAAAAGATAAGATAGTTCTAAACTATTTTACAATTTCAGCAAGTATTTCAGACTAAGAAATCAGAAGAAGAATTATATAAAGAAAAAGATAAAGTAATCAAGAAAAGATTTGGTTAACAAGCTCATAAGTAATGGACTGTTTATGCATGTGCTTTTTATACATGTTGACGCTTTGAGCATATTTCTTGGACTCAAGAATAGATGAAGAAATAATTCAAGTTCATGAACCAAGACAAGAATTTGATCACAAGTTCATGTTCACACATTGTTTCATGCATTTGTATCATCAATAAGTTTATTTGTTTCCTAAATCCTTCGATGTTTCCATATATATATGTGTGTGTTTCACATGAAAGTTTGCATGTTTTATTTTCAGGGTACCTTGCTGAATTTAAAGCTCACTCGTGCTATTTTTATCCCTTTCCAGATAGGGACTCATGAGCCGAAGCATGATGTAAAGAGTAGAGATAAAGGATAGCTAAAGAAAGATTGCTGGACCTCGGAGATTTTGATATATTGATGTATTGTGAATGTAAATAATTAATGTTGTGTATTAAATTATGGCATGGCATATTGGATATTATTATGGCATGAATGCTTCTGCATGGATATAATTATACTTCCGCAGGTTGATTTTGTATTTTGTATACGTACCTAAATGGCATTTCTTATTTGAATCAATGTAGTAGTTGAGGTAGAAGTGTTGAAGCCATAGATGATATGGCAGTTGATGTGATCCTGTGTATGAATTGTGTTAGATTTTGAAATCTAGTGGTTTATATGTCTTGTACAAGTTGTATTATCTAGATTATTTGCATAGTTTTTGTCAACTTTTAGAGAAAACTCTTCAAAATTTTTTAACGAAATTAGTGTATCAAAATAATATCATATGGGCTTTTATTTGAGTATGTTAATTAACGGAAGGTCTTAAAAAATAGGACGCATTATATTATATAAGATATGTCCTCAACTCCGTTCTTTTAGCTATGCAGCATGTAGCCGGTCGGCTGCTACTGCTGGTGGATCTAACGATCCGGGAGGCTTCCTGCTGAGCCTGAGGCTGTGGCTCTTCTTGAGAATATCGGGGGTTTTTTCTTTCAGGTCTCTCTTCCGGAGTCCTGTGGTCCAAGCGCCCTTCAATCTTGGATGACTTTGGGCGTTAGAGGCCTCCGAAGCATAAGAGTTGCCCGGCGTCGTAGCCCTCTTGGTCGGCTTTTTCTTCCTCTGGCCTCCTCATCTAGAGGCTGGAACAAGATTCGAGGAGGGCGGAGCCCCCTACTTCTTGTCCTGGCAAGTGCAAGGCATCTAGAGTATTCTGGACATGTTACTCATCAGCTCTGCTAGGTTAATGAAGAAAGGTGCTGGCTGTCCTCCGACCAAATCACCAGCTGAGTGGTCTTGGTCGGGAGAGGCAGCATTTGTAGCAGGAGCGCTAGCTTGGTCTTTGGTGTTCACCATTTTGTTTGATAAGAAATGGTTTTAAGGATGAAAGTGGTTGTCTTTTAGTTAGCTTCCCACTGACGGCGCCAATGATGCGTTCTGGATCCAAACTTAAACAGATTCGGGTCTAGTAGTCCGTTGGGTTTTGGTCTCTGTTCGCTGTGTTTTGGATCCTGCACACCAAAACATGAAACAAGAGGTCAGGTGACAGCGGAATTTGGTCCCACCGAAAATTTTCCAACATTCAAGTTAGTAATCAACCTTCTGAAATTAGAAGGTGGATGTAAGGGATTCAGAATTGGATGCAAGGAGTGTGTTTGTAAGTGGAGTGCACTCATAAGAAGAGTGGTTTTGTAGTTGCTCATGAGGAGCAACTTCTCTAAAAATCTGATTTCAGAAATTAGTAGGCTGAGAGAGTGAGTGTAGGATGCTCAAGAGAGTAGAAGAGCTTACGAGCTTAAGTATGCTTGAGGGCGTTTTGCAAGAAATTGAGAGCGTGTTTTTGGAGGGAGTTTCCATGGCCTTTTATAGCCATGGCCATGGGCTGCCTTCCTTACACAGCAAGGTTTGATACCCGCCTTCTATGGGGGATCGTTACCTTTCTGGCGTAGGCGTGATTGTCGTCTCTGACTGTAACAGTCAAGGAGGTTGATCTCCTTCCTTTTGTGTATGGTAACCGTTAGGGTTTCAATGGGTTGTGCATGGATTACGCGCATTCCTCCCCAGATGTACATTAATTCTGGAGGTGACCGTTACAATGGATATTGCCTTCTTGGAGATGCCGAAAATTAGGGCAAGTGGGCATTGTGACTTAAAGACGGATGCGTGGACCAATGTGGACATGGGCCGCATTCATCCTGGGTCGTGGTTAGCCTACTTTCCATCTCCCCAGTCAGTTGTATCGTTGACCGTTCTGGGCTTAGATGGCCTTCTTGATCTTGGGTCTCAGTCGACCCACTTACTTCTTGTCCGACTAACGGTAGCGTTGATCGTTAAGGCAGAAATGAGCCGTTGAAGACTTAGGCCGTTTCCTTATTTGGGCCAACCTGCTACTGGCATTTCCATCAAGTATATTTATAAAAATTAGGGAGCTATGTAAATAAAATTTATTATTATTTATGATGGGTAGGCCCATAGCAGGCAGGCCCAATAATAAAAACGGTCCAAAGTCCAGAAAAGCTCTTATGCGCGTTAGACGGTTAACGCTAGCGTTAACCTCATGAAGTGCTAACTAGGCGGTGAACGCGCTCCCTCAAGCAGTCAACATCCCTATTGACCGAAAGTGCTGTAGCAGCAGACCGCGAAAAAATAAAAACCTAATATGGGCCAAGCCAAGTTTGGCGGACGTTTCTGTACACGACAAGCAACGGTCTTTTTCCCTATTTTCACGCCTTCCTCGAAGCCAATCTCCTCTAAAGAAGGCATCAATAGATTCCATACCCTTCCCATGAGGAATGTGCCGGATTCTCTTTTCCTGCCTACAATTGACCCTAACGGTAACAAAAGCACAGAAGGAAAGCAAATAATCTGGAGACCCGTTACACGCTCAGAAAGGAAATGATCCCATCAGATTGCTCTAGTCAAGCTTTCTTGCTCTAGAAAGGCCGCCCAACTCGAGGCAGAGATCACGCCTTCTTGGCCAAGGAAGGTCGCCCTCCCCACCATCTATATAACCCCACAGAGTATCCACTCTAGGGGGACATGAACACGGATGCAAAAAAGACAACGCAGTGCTACGACAGAAAAATCCTTGAGCATACTAACGCTCGTACCTAAGCGAGCAATCATTTACTTCTCTAATCCCACTTCAAGCCTTCAGATTCCAAAGACTTCGCCCACTCCTCGAGATTCGTCCTTCAAGCTTCCACACTTTCAGGACGTAGCTTCCCACATGTTCCCTGCGAACATCGAGTTGGAAAACCATACTCTCGACGAGTCACAGGAACATCTCTTACATCTAAAGGCCAACACTCCCACCAATCTTAATCTCGCTCCCTATCTCGTTTTACATTTCAATTTACCTTCTTGAAATTCAAAGGCTTGTTGCTGACTTGAGCGTCGAAGTGTTTTCATTTAAACAATATCCTGCCGGTACCTGACCTCTTATTTATTGTTGTGGTGTATAGGGTCCAGACTCGGTGAACAGAGCCGGATCCAAACGATCAAGCAAATCCGAATCTGTTCAAAGTCGGATCCAAGTACGCATCATTGGCGCCGTCTGTGGGAAACGCTTACAAGAAGCCAGCTATGTTTCCCAGAAGCTCTTTCCAACCAACACCCTCAATCAAAATGGTGAACACAAGGGCGCAAGCGAGTGAGCCAACCCAAGATATGGCCTCACCAAACCAGGATCACGCCATTAGCGCTGTGGTCAACGGGGTAGCCGGTGAAATTCAGCATATTTCTCTCAAAACCTCGGAGCTTATGCACAAATACGGATAGGATGCTACGAGATACTCTTTTCCCGCCAGAGCAAGCTTTTTTTGGTAAGTAAATTAAAATTAACAATAAACGAAATTACACAATGATGTTCTAACTCCAAGTGCTTTGCCGACTTAGAGATAGAACAAAGAGTTAGGACATTCCCCGAGCACCAACAGATCATGAAACCTAACAAAAAACCAAGAGGAAACAAAATCTCTTCTTAAGCGATCACATGCCAGCTGGCCAAAAAACCCACACACAGGAACATCAGACAGATTTATCAAATGTGGTTCCACCGTTTCGAAGACAAAAAAAAGACAGCAGAGGATAATTTTAAAGTGCCCCAGTGGCTAATATCATGGACTGATTTTCCCTACGTCCCAGCCGTGCTTTGCATCGAAGAACCATGAGCCCTCTGTATTCAGCCACAGTAACAAATGACTGCATAACCAAGGAAAAACAGCCCCGTAACACAGTCTAACCACTCTTCACTAACAAGGCATCACCCAATTTCAAATAAAATTTAAAACCTGTGACCCGATTTTGCTTGGGGGAGCACAAAAACAGCAACATAGAATTTGATATGGGGCATCATCATCAACGCAGCTGTATCTTCCTCCATTCACTGCGAGCACAGCAGAGACAGAGAGCCCCTGAAGCAGGTGCCACCCACCCCGCAGCTACAGCCCGGATTAATAGGAACAAAATACTTCCTACAGCAATTAACAGCGCACAGCCACTTCGACGAGATTAGTGGCAAATCTTCTCAGAATTCCATAAATGGTGGATCAGTCCAAATCTCCTAAAATCCACCATTCCAAAATCCGACACAGAGCAGAGGAAGCCATGGATAGAAAGCCACACATCATCATATATGGGTAAGGGCCTCAGACTTAATCATCAAGCTTTGGGCCAAGGAAACACTCGCCTAAAGCCTCTCGAGACAGTGTTCACCAAAATCGGGGATCCAAATTAGACTACACTACATCACCATAGATCCACCTCCCATCCAGAGCCTATAGCACCGTCACTAGCCTTCAGCGGGGAGACAAAGACACTTGAATCCACAAGACATGGTAGGCCAGCAAGGCTAAATAAAAGAAAAAACAGCATGCACCGAGCTGATAATCATACATCAGCAAGACAGCCCAGCTCCACCTCATGGTTGACTACTGGCCAGCAACCACTGGGCGTAAAACTAGTATCATCAACCTACCACATGACAGATAAAGTCCGTCCCGCCACAACGTTCCAGCAAATTTTTGAAAGGGAGAAACAAGCTTCCCCGCACAGCATACAACAGCAGGAGGAGTGTCAGCAGCGTTATTATTTCCCTAAGAAAGAGAAAATTAAAGGGTCCCCCAAAATATTCAAGAGAGGACCTTCAAACAAAAAACCCCATCAGCAGAAGCCTAAGAGCCGGAAGAGCCCCTGGATTTTTTTGATGCTGATTTTTTTCTTTTTCCAAGACTTCGATGTCATCCAAGGTTCGTAATCCATGGCCAGCACCACTGTGACGCTTAAGGATTTCCCCTTGGAGTAGTCAAGGGCCCGGCCCACACAGATGTCAACAGAGGAGCCTCTGGGCCTTGCATTTTCAGCTCCCTCAATATTTAAAGTATCTAGAGAATACTTATTGGAAAGCCGCGAGATAGAGCTAGGTGTAAGCTCAAGATCATCATCATCAACAGGATCCATAACATTGTGGTTTAACTTTGCATCAGGATGGCCAAGAGAAGCAGGGACATCAACATATCCCAAAATTGTTGGCAGGTGCGACTGGTTATCAAGCAGAAAGTCCTCAGCACCATCAGGAACAAGTTGCACCCTTGAAATTAGAGCATTCGAATGGCCAGAAGCATCCAAAGGGGCCAGCAAACATTAAGGGGCCAGGGAGATTCTGATCAGCAGCGGCAAAGAAGGAGCTATGGGTAGAGCCACCTGCAAAGTAGTTATCAGGAGCCTTGGAAGGATTGCCAAGAGCTACTAAACGGTCTTCATCAGAAATTGGCATGGGGAGGGCACAGTTACATGGCAAATCAGACTGATTGAGACCTCGAAGCACAATATCTGCAAAAGAGAGGAGAGGCACAGGGGTTGTGGTAGTCTGAAGACATGAACCCCACTCAGAGTCCATAATCAGGGAATCAGAGATAGCATCAAGCATAGGAGCATGGGGCTCCAGACCAGGCTCGGCTACATCTAGGATTTGAATTGCCCTCAGCTCAGCACAAGGAGGGGAATGGGAGACCAGAGCTGCCCCAGAAGATGGGGAATCCACATATAAAGCATAGTTAACATCCACATTTATCACAGGCTCAACCAAATGGCTACCATCATCCACAAGAAGGGGAGTAGTAGAAGAAAAAGAGCATCTAGATTCCTTTTCATCATTCAGGTGGACATCTAAATCAGGATGCAAAGAAATGTCCCCTTGGACAATTTCTTCAGGGACGTAAATGGAGGGACTAGGACGAGATTTACCAGGATGATAGGTGGTATTCTTAGGCTGGCATTTAGATTTAACATGACCAATCAAATGGCAGGGGCCACATCGAGTTGGCTTCCAACTATACTCCACATTCACCAAAGAAAGGGATTCAAAGTCGGGACACGACTGAATGGCAATGCAATTAGGAAAGGGGCCAAGCACAGCTGAGGGTTGCACCGGCGGCGGCCCCAGCACCGGCATCTAGACGAGGAGGCTAGAGAAAGAAAGTTTTGACTCGAAGGACCGAAAGGCTAACCAACGCTCCCACGCCGGAGTCCTCACATGCCCAAAGCCGTCTAAGGCATGAGGAGCGGGGAACCAGCACTACCCGGAGGAAAGTCCGAAATGAAGGAACCGTAGATACTCTCGAGTAGAATCTAGGCCCCTGGCTCAGGAGGGAGCCTTCCGGGCTGCTAGATATGCTAGTGATAGAAACCACCCGTCTGCTGGACAAGCCAGGGAGAGGACAGAGTTGAGGGCATATCTCAACTCCAAAAGATCTGCTAATATCATTCCAGCAGATCCGAGCTACAGAAGATATGGAACCGCGTCTTCAAAGATGATGAGCGCACAGCTAATATCGACAGATCTCCCTTCACAGCGGAGATCCTAAGTCATCCCATGCCGACAAAGTTTAAAATGCTAGCCCTTGACTCTTATGATGGGAGTGCTATCCCGTTGATCATCTCACCCACTTTCACACCCATCTGAGTCTACAAGGGCTAGAGGACGCAGCCATATGTCGCTGCTTCCCACTCACCTTAAAAGGGGATGCACGCATTTGGTTCTATCATCTCCCCTCACACTCAATCTGAAGTTTTCAGGAGCTTACAGATATATTCTTGTCCTAGTGTGCCTCCAGCCGCAGGGAAGAAAAGCAGCCATAGCATTTGTTGCACATTAAGCAGAAGCATGGAGAGAACCCACGGAGGTTCCTAGATCACTTCGTGGCAAAAGCTAGACGAATTCCCTGACTCACGTAAGAAATGAAATTAGGCAGTTTCATCTCAGCGCTGGCGCATGGAGAATTCTTCAGGCACCTGGCGCATAAGAACCCGCAGACTTTTCGGAAAGTAGAGTCTATCATTAGGACCTACGCGGCAGCGGCAGAGGCTAATGAGGCTAAACGTCCCGACTGACCCGAATAGCCTTGCTCTTTCCCGCCTAAAGGAAAGAGTAAACACAACAGTGGTGATTACTCCACCGAAAGCATCATAGGATCGGACCGCCAGAGCGCAAGGACTATAGGCCCATCGGCTTAACATCCTTGACTGACACGATGTCCATCGTGCAAGTCCGTGGGGAGAAGTTCCTTAAGTGGCCAAAACCATTTAAGAAGGCGGAGGGAGGAAATCCAGCGAAGTACTACGATTTCTATCGATCTCCCATGCACTCCACGGAGGACTGCAAGACCCTTCAGTAGGAGATTGAGGAACTGATCATAAGGGGCTATCTCACCAGGTTTGTTAAAGACTTTGGTCAGAGCTGTGGCACTACAGGCAAAGTAGGATCGGGTCTTCCCCTCCATGGAACTGGGTTGTGACAGAGAGTGGTTAACATGATCACCACCCAACCGATCAAGAACCCGACGGATAACAAGGACCAAAGACACGAGGAGGAAGAAGCAATGCACTCGACATCATCATCGGTTTTAGTGATGACACACACATGTAGTTTCCCCCATGCACTTCTTGTAGTATCTACACTCGTTTTCGGACATAGCATTGACGCCGGATGAAACGAGTAATCATTACTATAGAAATTCTCGCGATTTGCTTTATCTCGATACATTTTTTAAACTTGGTTTAAAAAAGAGTCAATTAAAACCTACAGAAGGCCCATTATACGGCCTTGACAATGAACAGGTGCCTGTTCTAGGGACGATCCGACTAGAAGTCACCCTAGGAACGTACCCGAAAACGACAAGTCGTATACTTACCTTCTTGGTAGTCGACTTGCCATCTGTATACAATGCAATACTGGGCCGGCCTAACATCATTTGGGGCTGTCACTTCAATACCACAGCTCAAAATGAAATTTTCAACACTGTTCGGTGTGGGCGAAGTGCTAGGTGACCAAGTCACTGGACGGACATGCTATATGTCCTAAATTGCTCCTAACGACAGCACCAGAGCGAAAATTGTCCACCAACTCTGTGACGGAACGCTGACATCTTTGCATGGACTCCCGCTGACATGTCTGGGATTCCGGATCGGGTAATTGTCCACAAGTTACGCCTCGACCTGGACCGAAAATCCATCAGGAGAAGTAGAGAAATCACTCGGTAGCAAAGTTGATCGCCATCCGAGAGGAAGTAAAGAAACTACTTGATGCTGAATTCATCAGAGAGGTTCAATATGCTGATTGGCTCTCCAACGTAGTCCTGGTAAAGAAGAGCAGCGGAAAGTGGAGAATGTGCATCGATTTCACTGACGTTAATAATGCCTGCCCAAAGGATAGTTTTCCTTTGCCCAGGATTGACCTGTTGGTAGACTCAATGTCCAGACATAAGCCGCTAAGCTTCATGGATGCCTATTCGGGCTATAACCAGATCCGGATGAGTTCGGAGGACGAAGACCATACCTTGCTCATGTGAGACCCGGGGACTTACTATTATAAGGTGATGCCCTTTGGTAGAGAACGCAAGAGCCACCTACCCGGTGATTAGTAAACAAAATGTTTAAGAAATGATCGGTGCAATATGGAAGTCTATGTTGACTTCATGCTCGTCAAGAGTAGAACCACAGGTGACCATATCCGCAATCTGGCAGAGTCGTTTGAGGTGCTCTATGAGTATCAAATCAAGCTGAATCCAGCTAAGTACGTCTTCGGGGTAGCCTCGAAAAAATTCCTGGGTTTCATTGTCTGAGGCAGACCCAGAGAAAATCAAATCCCTCACAGACATGGCTCCCGCACGAAGCACCAAGGATGTCTAGAGACTGACTGGACGATTAGCAGCCTTGTCCCACTTCCTAGCGAAGTCTGGTGACAAGTATTAGACATCCTTTAAGGCTCTAAGGGGAATAAAATCAAACGGGTTCCAATAAACGGTAGATTGCCTGGCGGCCTTCAATGAGTTGAAGCATTACCTGGCTAGCCCGCTGTTACTAACATCGCCCAAGGTCAGAGAAGAGCTGTACCTCTACTTAGCGGTGTCAGAGGTGTCCCTCAACTCTGTCCTCGTATGCCAGGACTCCGATACCCAATGGTCGATCTACTACATGACCAAAATACTAACCGGCCCAAAGACGTGCTACCTACGCACAGAAAAGTTGCCCTTAGCTCTCATATTCTCCGCACAAAAACTAAGGCCCTACTTTCAGGCACACCATGTCATAGTTCTCACCGACCAACTTATAAAGAGCATTGTCCAGAAACCTGATGTTTCTGGACGGTTGTTAAAGTGGGCTATCCAATTAGGTGAGTTTGACATCGAGTTCCGACCCAGGCCAGCAATAACGGCATAGGCTCTAGCTGACTTATTTGTCGAGACCATGACCACAGTTCTCAAAGAGCAGCCCTCAGAGAACGTGGAACAATGTATGGAGGCTCTGGAATGGGTACTCTTTTTTTTGGTAAGTAAATTGAATTGAACAAATGAATGTTTACAAAAATTCTATGTTCTAATCCCTTGTGTTATACCAACTTGGAGTTAGAATATAGACGCTGGGGCAATCCCCAAACACCATGATACATATCATGAAATCAAAACAAAACACAACGGAAACAAATTTCCATCGAAATCAAGTGCCTAAAACAATAGGCCACCAAGATTGGTATAACCCCAACACAGTGAGCTCAAATGACTCCATCTGCTGGACAGCCAACTGAATACTTTAGCACCTCGGACTAATCTTGACACCACGGCCTTTGGCACCTCGGTTAGGAGATCAAGCTGGACACCAAAAGCTATCAATAGAATCACCAAAGTGGACACCAAGCCGGCAATCACCAGCCAAGCAAACACACCCAAAGGCTGCAAACCCTCGAGAATCCTCGGTGCAGTGTGCTAGATATCCAGTGCGTCGGCTCCATCAAGCAATGCAAGAGCCAACATTAGCACCGGACTTCAACCCAAATCCAAAGTGCTGCAAACCCAAATCCAAATTAATTCCAACCGCCATTTTAGGTACAAAGAAATACTTCTCAGCCCAAATTCTCACACCAAGAAAGCGGCACAAAGAATCCAACTTCGAGAAGCATGAAGCAAGTTTAAAACGCAAATGGTAGACACAAAACTCCAAGATGTTTCATCAAGGCTCACAAAGAGCAACATAGATGGGATCCACCATTCTCACGACACCAAAAACTCCGTTGCATCATAATACAACAACAACATTCACGGGACACGGCGGGATGCCCACATTCCTCCAACATCATCGGCCGCTCCATCGGCGGAGGATCAACAACATCCCCAAAAGGCTGCCAGCATCGGTAAGAGTGCATATCCCCATTCGGGCAAAGAAACCATCCATTAACTCCACCACCGGATTGTAACCATGGCACTTCCCGAACAACACAGCCGGATGCGCATACAAGTGGCAACCTCATACAAAGATCAACATACCAAGAAAACAAATAGGATAACAAGCCACCGCAACAAACCGGGCATGGGAGATCTACCCAAAAAAATCGAAATGGGTACTCCACATAGACGAGATCATCTACAGACACAGGCAGTGGAGCGCGGGTTGTCCTCGTGACCCCTGACAGGTTTGAGGTGAATTCTCCCTTATACTCGACTTTTCGGCTACCAATAATGTTGCTGAATACGAAGCCCTGCTAGCCCGGTTAAGGTTAGCAAAAGAGTGCTCGGCCAGCGGACTGTTTTACAATGACTCCGAGGTAATCGTCAACCAGGTTAACGGAAACTTTGAGGCAAGCAATCCACACATGGCCAAATACTTGACCAGGGCAAGGAAGGCCACCCGCAACTTCAACAATCTAACCCTGGTCCACATTCCCTGAACCAAAAATTGGAAGGCCGATCAGCTGGCGAGAGCAGCGGTGGTCAAAAATCCAAAACAGTACTCGAGGAATATGAGGGAGGTCCTGAATGCTCCTAGTATAGAGGGACAGGAGGCAATGTAGATCACCGAGACAAAAAACTGGACGACACCCTACCTAAGGTATCTAGCGGACGAAACATTGCCAGAAGATGCAGAAGAGGCCAGGCGAATAAAGAGAACGGCCAGCTGGTATACTATAGTCGACGGGCGGTTGTATCACCGCGGCTACTCGACTCCATACCTCCGTTGCCTAACCCCAGAAGAGGCGAACTACGTCTTGAGCGAAATGCACCTTGAGATTTATGGATCGCACGTCGGCGGCAAAAACCTAGTATTCAAGATCATGCGACAGGGCTACTATTAGCCCTCGATGAAAAAGGATGCACTCGAGTTTGTAAAGAGCTGCGAAATCTACCAGCTTCACGGCAACCATCGCCACCAGCCATCTGCCGAGCTAAAATCCCTTCAGGCGCCGTAGCCCTTCGCGCAATGGGGGCTTGACATTCTTGGCCCATTTTTCATTGCAACCGGGCAAAGAAAGTTCATCATATCAGGCATCGACTACTTCACAAAGTGGGTCGAGGCCGTCCCACTGGCCAATATCACTAAACACTACGCACTTTAGTTCGTTCGCCAGAATATCATCAGTAGAGTTGGCGTTCCAGAAGTCATTGTAATTGACAACGGGACTTAATTCTAGAAGACACACTTCACCAAGTATTGCACCAGCCTTGGCATTAGGCTGGTCCACACTTCGGTAGCATACCCCCAGGTGGAATGGACAGTGGAGGTCACAAACCGAACCTACTCTACGGGCTTAAGACCAAGATGGAGGATGCAGGGGGCTTCAGGGTAGATGAGCTCGCCTCAATCCTTTGGTCTTACCGGACAACTCCAAAGGAACCAACGCATGAGACACCCTTCAGCCTCTGCTACGGGACTGAGGCGATGATCTCAGTCGAAATCAGGCTTCCAAGTCTTAGGGTGGAATCTTTTGACTCGTAGGGTAACTTCCAAAAGATTCGAGAACACCTAGACTTGCTAGAACAAGCCCGCGATGCCACCAAAATATGGACCGTGGCCTACCAACATCGAATCACCCGCTACTACAACAAGAAAGTGAAAGTGCGGCAGTTCAATGTCGGAGACTTGGTCTTGCGGAGCATCGAGGCCACGGGAAAGGTGGCCGGCCGGAACAAGCTCTCCCCAAATTAGGAAGGGCCTTTTCTAGTCTCTGCCGTCCTACGAAATGGGGCATACAAGCTCCAAAATTAGGACGGAAAGTTGGTCCCGTGGACGTGGAACGCAATCCACCTCAAACGCTACTTCCAATAGGGACCCAGGTAGGTACTATACATAACTGTATGTGATCATTTGTGTGCACGATTCAATTAGTAAAACAAGTGTTTCCTTTAGCATGTTGCATTTCTTTGGTGTGCATATATGTATGTGATTCTCATTGCAGGTTCGAAACGACCTAGGCTGCCCCTAAGTCAAGAAGGTCTTCACCCTCTCATTACTAAACCTTGGTCATCCAGGCGGCCCATGAGTGGTCATATATAAACCCTGGTCATCCAGACGACTCATGAGCGGTTGTATATAAACCCCGATCATCTAGGCGGCCCATGAGTGGTCGTATATAAACCCTGGTCATCCAGGTGGCCTATGAGTGGTCGTATCTAAACCTTGGTCATCCAAGTGGCCCATTAGCAGTCGAAAAATCTTAGGGGGCTAACACAGCACACGCGACAACCTCCTTCACAAGGAGACAGTGTGATGAGTCAATGATGATCGACCGGAGCAAAACGCTCCACCAAAGTAGGCCGCCCAAGTCTGCACCTGGTCAGTGCCACCAAGCTTTACACACAGGTGAATACTAAGCCGGCTTAACACAAGTGATGGCCTAGAAAACGCCATGAAGCCCAAAAATAAGGCGGTCGGCCAACTCGTAGGAATCCTGCCCAATTGGCCACCAAGAAAGCAAAGAAGCAAAATACAAAAAGCAGCTATAAAAAGCAAGAACGTGTGACATACACAAAGCTATTCATATTATTGTTTAATGGTAAAGTACATAATTAAACCAAAAAAAAACCTACAGTCACAAAAAACTACGGAGGTGGCAGTGGCCCCTATCTGTCCCAAGGCTCTCCCACGAGGTTGTTACGACGCTAAGCTGACCGGTTTGACAAATTGATGAGATCCATAGGGAAGTCAGGATTAACCATCCGCAAAATACAACGACTAATGTTGATCCCTTCCCACAACCGTGACAGCATCATGTTCGCAACCTCGTTGGGACGAATGCGGAGGTTTAGATCATACTCCAAGGTAGCCATTTGCCCTGCAAGCTAATCAAGGTGCCCCTTAACATGCTCGTTTTCCTCCTTTAGACGAGTGACCTCTACTTTTAGGCTCACGTTCTCCTCCTCCATGCCCACCAAGATAGACTCTAGGGCAGCCGTGTCCTCTCGATGCTCCGCCCCCATAGCCTCCAGCTTGGAATCGAGCCAAGCGATCTCCATGTCCCTATCAGAGATCACCATGTCTCTCTGCCTAAATGCCTTGGCAACTGCACTCGAGACCTTATCAGCCTGCACACACAAAAAAAGGGGGCTAGAAAAGACAAACCAAAAGACAAGGCGGGCAACAGAATTTATACCGCTCGAATTCTGCGTTTTAGCCTGTCTAGCCTAGCACCTAGCTCTGGTGCCAAAGGCGGTGAGCAAGGAATGGGACCCACGTCGATAGGGCTAGCCGCGACCTCAGCCAAGAACTTCGCCATTGGATCCTCTAGAGTATCATCCTTCCTGGCTGACTCCTTGGGAATGGTGGGGGGCTCTAAAATCAGCTCTTGCTACTCAGTCGGCATTTCCACAATAGGTGATCCAACGGACGGCTCCTGCGGCCCAAGCGCCGCGATAGATGGGTCCAAAGTCAACCCCGATGACACAGGCTGTGCGAGAACAACGCCGTCGCTTGCACTAGCACTCAACCTGGCTTCAAGACCCTCAAGAACCAGCTCCACTTCTATCTCGGAGGCAGCGCCTACACCCACAAAACACCCAATGGAGAGATAGTCAGGCCCTGAGGACGACGAAGAAGGCGCCACCGAGGCTGCCCTTTTTTGCCTTGGACTGGGAGGACTAGCATTAGACGAGCGATGACCTATGATAAAGCCCTTCTTCCTCTTCTTCCTCTACAAGACCTCCGGCGGTGGGATTTTGAGTTTCTGGATGGGAGACGAAGGCTCCCACTTGGCCTTCTTTGCCTCAACACGGGAGACCAAGTGCTCTCTTTGGAAATCTCCTAGGTTATCCTCGATGAGCTTAACTAGCCAAGATAGGGACGCCATCTCAGCTTCCAAAGGTGGCCCCATATACACATTAGGCACCTGGCCCCACTCCCTGGGTAAGAGCCGGGACTCACTCACGCTAACAAAGAAGAACCAGTTCTTCCAGTTCTTCAGGGAGTCGTATATGACGGCGCTTATCTTGAGACCGCCATGGGGGGATAAAGAAATCCACTCCACTCTCTGATTATGCTTGAAGAGCCCCCTAACCATCAACATCGTCAACAGTCTCGAGTGTTGACGGAGGAAAATGTACAGGGAGCACAGATACCTGATGGCGTTGGCATGGAACTTAGCAATGGGGACCTGAAGCTCCCGAAAAATTGACATTAACTCGTCGGGGATTGGAAGGCGGAGCCTACTCCTCAAATGGGCTTCGTATACGGTCACGAAGCCCGTAGGTGGCATGAAAGCCCTGTCGTCCTTCCCAAGAACACGGAAGGCAATCTCCTGTGGGATATTGTACTCCACGTACAATACCTTCACGTCGTTTTCTCTCAGGATAGAGACGATGTCGGCGACGGAGGCCATGGTTAGAACTAGGGTTTTCTTCTTTCCTACGAGATAAAGAAGACGAAGAAACAAAGGAAGGCGCAGGAAATTCAAAGTAAAACAAGCAGGCAATTTAAAAACCCATATGAACACAAAAACCGCCTCGAAAGCGTGCATTATCATTACCGTCGCATGTCGTTTTCCCAAAAGGGGGCTGTTGAATCAGATCCTCCGGCTCATTAAATACCGGGATCCTGAGCATACCGCATGAAGACACGTGGCACACTTTTCTTATAGGACGGCTAATGGCCAACGCTTCCTTCTCTAAGTTGCCCGAAAATTTTCCAAAAATGGTCAACAAATCCGGTCAACATTTTGAAAGTAGTTGAGGCTCCTCTTCAAACGGGCAATGATTCCATCACCGTCAGCAAAAAACAAGCGCATCCCATCATAAACATGCTGGAGGCCAGAATTAAAACCTCCGGCATGGGGGCTAGTGATGGGTAGGCCCATAGCAGGCAAGCCCAATAAGAAAAACGGCCCAAAGCCCATAAAAGCCCAGATGCGCATCAGACGGTCAATGCTATCGTTGACCGCATAGAGTGCTAACTAGGTGGCCAACACGCTCCCTCAAGATGGTCAACATCCCTATTGACCGGAAGTGCTGTAGCAGCAGGCCGTAAAAAGATAAAATCCTAATATGGGCCAGGCCTAGTTTAGCGGATGTTTCCGTACACGATAAGTAACGGTCTTTTTTCCTGATTTCACGCCTTCCTCGTAGTCAATCTCCTCTAAAGAAGGTATCAACAGATTGAATACCCTTCCCATGAGGAAGCACCAGATTTTCTCTTCCTGCCTACAATGGACCCTAACGGTAACAAAAGCGCAGAATGAAGGCAAATAATCTGGAGACCCCGTTACTCACTTAGAAAGGAAACGATCCCATTAGATTGCGCCAGTCAAGCCTTCCTGCTCAAGGAAGGATGCCCAACTCGAGGCAGGGATCATGCCTTCTTGGCCAAGGAAGGTCACCCTCCCCACCGTCTATATAACCGCATAGAGTCTCCACTCTGGGAGGGACACGAAAACTGACGCGAAAAAGACAACGAAGTGCTACTATAGAAAAATCCTTGAGCATACTAACGCTCGTACCTAAGCGAGCAATCATTTACTTCGCTAATCCCACTCCAAGCCTTCAGATTCCAGAGACTTCGCCGACTCCTCGATATCCGTCCTTATAAGCTTCCACGTTTTCAGGGCTTAGCTTTCCACTTGTTCCCTGCGAACATTGAGTTGGGAAACCATACTCTTGATGAGTCACAGGAACGTCTCTTACATCTAAAGGCCAACACTCCCACCAATCTTAATCTCGCTCCCTATCTCGTTTTATGTTTTAATTTACCTTCTTGAAATTCGAAAGCTTATTACTGACTTGAGCGTCGGAGTATTTTTGGTAGGACATCCCACCAACACCTGACCTCTTGTTCATTGTAGTAGTGTGCAGGGTCCAGACTCGATGAATGGAGTCGGATCCAAACGATCAAGCGAATCCGAATATGTTTGAAGTTGAATCTAGGTACGGATCAATTTATATTTATAAATATATATATATATATATATATATATATGTAATTTACCTACCATTAAATATTATAATATTATATATATAATTTATGTCACTGTTAACATTAATATTGCAATGTTAATCATATAATTTTAACTAAAATTTAAGTTCTTGAACTATGTTGGTTAATCGAGTGAAAAAAGATAGCAAAAATGTATTAAAAAGATTACGTCTCTAATTTATTTAATAAAAAAATATTTTTAAAAAAAATTTAATTACTAACTTTTAATTTCTTTAAAAATTATTTAAAATTTTACCGTATGATTTGTAACTTATAATATAAATGATGTAGCCTCCAATCGTTGAATTGAAATTTTTAACTTTTTTAGTTTTTATTTATAAGAATTATTTTTTTTGTAAAAATATATTTATATTTATTAGAAAAAAAATTTTAACAAGTTAATATTATTAATAATTATTATTTTATTTTTAAAGGACTAATATTAGCTTGTGAAGACTTTTGTAGGGGATAATCTCCTTTTTTTTTTGGTATGTAAGTAAATTGAATTGAACAAATGAACGTTTACAAAAATTCTATGTTCTAACCCCCAGTGTTATACTAACTTGGAATTAGAATATAGACGTTGGGGTAATCCCCAACCACCATGATACATATCATGAAATCAAAACAAAACACAACGGAAATAGACTTCCATTGAAATCAAGTGCCTAAAACAATAGGCCACCGAGATTGGTATAACCCCAACACAGTGAGCTCAAATGACTCCATCTGCTGGATAGCCAACTGAATACTTCAACACCTCGGACTAATCTTCAGCACCACGGCCTTGGCACCTCGGTTAGGAGACCAAGCCAGACACCAAAAACTGGCAATGGAATCACCAAAGCTGGACACCAAGTCGGCAATCACCAGCCAAGCGAACACACCCAAAGGCTGCAAACCTGAGAATCCTCAGTGCCAGCTGCGCTAGACATCCGGCTGCGTCAGCTCCATCAAGCAACGCAAGAGCCGACATTAGTACCAGACTTCAGCACCCAAATCCAAAGAGCTGCAAACCCAAATCCAAATTAATTCCAGCCGCCATTTTAGCTACAAAGCAATACTTTGCAGCCCAAATTCTCACACCAAGAAAGCAGCACAAAGAATCCAACTTCAGAAAGCATGAAGCATGCTGAAAACAGCAAATGGAAGACACAAAACTCCAAGATGTTTCATCAAGGCTCACAGCAGCAACATAGATGGGATCCACCATTCTGCTGACACCAAAAACTCCATTGCATCATAATACAACAGCAACATTCACAGGACACAGCAGGAAGCCCGCATTCCTCCAACATCACCAGCCGGTCCATCAGCAGAGAAATGAAGCATCAGCGACATCCCCAAAAGGCTGCCAGCATCAGTAAGAGTGCATATCCCCCCATTCGGGCAAAAAAACCATCCATTAACTCAACCACCAAGGATTCAGAACCATGGCATGTCCAGAACAACACAGCCAGATGAGCATACGAGTGGCAACGTCAGACAGCATCAACATACCAAGAAAACAGTAGGATAACAAGCCACCTGCAACAAACCGAGCATGGAAAATCTGCCCAAAAAACACGAACCAGACAGCAACCTAAGCTGGAGCTTCCACATCAAAACCAGAACAAGGACTCTCAGCCACAGCAACCCCAACAGCCTGATCCTAGAAGCCCAGCCATAATCTGTGGAGGCGAGAGACCCTCAGAAAGACAAATTTCAAATTTAAATTTAAAATTAGAAAAATAAAATTTGAAAAATGAAACCCAAAGAGATGCCAGAGCTTCTCTCTGGAACAACCACTTCAGATGGGAGAATTCCTGAGCACCAGGCACCAAGGCAGAAACTGCACAGTCAGACGAAGAAACGGGCCAACTTGCAAGAGCCGACAGCCTAAGCAGATACAGCGAAGAGAAGACGCCCTTTACTGATGAAGGTGGGAGAATCGACCGAGAACCACCTTCGAGCAGTTACGGAAAACCAAGAGAGGACAGAGTAACTACCACCCTCAGCGAGAGAAGCACCTGAGTGCATTGCCAAAGGGGCAAACCGAGAAGAAGAAAGAAACGATCCAGAGAGAGCTATCGAGGCCTCAAAGCATGAAACTTGCTGACGACGACAATAATAGGCCGAGAACCACATGCATTTCAAATTTGAAATTTGAAACGCATCTAGAGAGAAGCCAGAGCTTCTCTCTCTAGACGAGAGCTACATTGGACCCTCAATCTGTAGGGGATAATCCCCGCTGAAAATGTATAATATCATTAGATGTCTAAAATTTATAGATAGCAATACCCTAAGACATACAACCTGCTATTTTTATCTTGGTGCTACAATATTGAGTGAAGATAAATAAAATTGATTTGGTTTAATTTTATGTTTTGACTTACAAATTGATGGGTAGCCCATAGCTGGTAGGCTCAATAAGAAAAATAGCCCAAAGTCTAGAAAACCCAGACGCGTGTTAGATGATTAATGCCATCGTTGACCGCTTGACGCACCAAACAGAAGGCCAACACGCTCCTTCAAGACGGTAAATATTTACATTGGCCGGAAATCATGTGTGAGCCACAAAAAGATGTTAAACCCAATACGGGCAAGGCCCAGTTTGGCAGGCGTTCCGGTACATGACAAGCAACGATCATTTTCCTAATTTCACGCTTTCCATAAAGTCAATCTCCTCTAAAAAGGCATCAACAAATTCAGCACACACCCCATGAGGAAGGCGCCAGATTCTCTCTCCTTGCCAACAATGGAGTCTAATAGTCACAAAAACACAAAAGGAAGGTAGATAATCTAGAGATCCGTTACCCGCTCAGAAAGGAAACGATCCCATTAAATCACACCAGTCAAGCCTACCTACTCAAAGAAGGCCACCCAATACCAAGCTAGGGATCACGCCTTCCTAGCCAAAGAAGGTCGCATTCTCCACTGTCTATATAAACCCAGAGTCTCCACTCTGGAAGGACACGATCAAAATCACGAACATAGATGCGAAAATACAACGCAGTGCTCGAATATACTTTCTCTCAGTCGCTCACCTTCCAATCCCACTCCAAGCCTCCAGATTACAGAGACTTCTCCCGCTCCCTTGGAACTGTCCTCCTAAGCTTCCACACTTTTAGGACATTGCCCCCACTCATTCCTTGCGAACATCGAGTCGCGAAATCAAACTCTCAACGAGTCCCGGGAACATCTCTACATCTACAGGCCAACACTCCCACCAATCTCATTTTCACGCTCTCTCTCTCTCTCTTTTACCTACCAGTTTACCTTCTAAAGTTCGAAGGCTTGTTACTAACTTGAGTGTTGGAGTGTTTTCAGTAGGACAATATCCCGCCGGCACCTGACCTCTTGTTTTCTGTAGTGGTGCGCAGAGTTCAGACTCGGTGAATGGAGCCGGATCCAAACAGTGAGGCAAATCCGAATCTATTCGAAATCAGATCCAGATACACATCATTGGCGCCGTATGTGGGAAACGCTTACGAAAATCCAACCATGTTTCCTAGAAACTCTCTCCGTTCAACATCCTTAAACAAAATGGTGAACACAAGGGCGCAAGCAAGAGAGCCAGCCCGAGATGTAGTCTCACCAAACCAGGACCACACCATTGGCGCCGTGGTCAACGGGGTAGCCGGTGGAATTTCGGCATCTTTTTTTCAAAATCTAGTGGAGCACATGCACAATACAGACAGAATGCTCCAAATACTCTGCTCCCGCCAGGAGCAAGCACAGCTGGGAGCTACACCGGCGGTGGCCCCAGCACCGGCATCCAAACGAGGAGGCCAAAGAAAGAAAGTTCCGGCCTGACAAACCGGAAAGCTAATCAGCACTCCCGCACCAGTATCCTCCCACGCCTAAAGCCATTTAACGCATGAGGAGCGAGGAACCAGCTCTACTCCGGATAAAAGTCCGGAATGAAGGAACCCTGGATACTCCCGGGTGGAATCTAGGCCCCAGGCTCAGGAGGGAGCCTCCCGAGCCACAAGATTAGCCAGAGATAGCAGCCGCTTCGCTACTCGACAAGCCAGGGAGAAAACGGAGTTGAGAGCATACCTCAACTCCAAAAGATCTGCTAATGTCGTCCGAGCAGATCCAAGGCTAGAGAAGATATGGAACCGCATCTTCAAAGACGACAAGTGCACAACCAACATCGACAGATCACCCTTCATGGCGGAGATCTTGAATCATCCCATGCCAGTAAAGTTTAAAATGCCAGCCCTTGACTCTTACAATGGGAGTGCAGATCCCGTCGATCATCTCGTACACTTCCACACCCATCTGGGTCAGCAAGGGCTGGAGGACACAACCATGTGTCGCTGCTTCCCACTCACCTTAAAAGGGGACGCGCGCGCATTTGGTTCCAGCATCTCCCCTCAGACTTGATCCAAAGCTTTCAGGAGCTGGCAAATCTTTTCTTGTCTTAGTATGCCTCTAGCCGCAGGGAGAAAAAATAGCCATGGCATATGTTGCATATTAAGCAGAAGCATGGAGAGAACCCACGGAGGTTTCTAGATCACTTCGTGGCAGAAGCCAGGCGGATCCGCCGACTCACCGAGGAAATGAAATTGGGCAATTTCATTTTAATGCTGGCACATGGAGAGTTCTTTAGGCACCTAGTTCATAAGAATCTGTAGACCTTTCGAAAGCGGAGTTTATCATCAGGGCCTATATGGCAGCAGAGGAGGCCAACGAGGCAAAACGTCCTGACCGGCCTGAACAGCCTCGCTTTTTCCCGCCTGAAGGAAACAGGAAACACAACGGTGGTAATCACTCCCACCAAAAGCGCCATAGGATTGGGCCACCAGAGCGCAAGGACTACGGGCCCATCAGCCTAACGCCCTTGACTAACTCGTGCTCAAATGTCCTCATGCAGATCCGTGGGGAGAAGTTTCTCAAGTGGCCAAAACCACTTAAGAAAGTAGATGGAGGAAATCTAGCCAAGTACTGCGATTTCCATCGATCTCCCAGGCACTCAACAGAGGATTGCAAGACCCTTCAACGGGAGATTCGGGAATTAATCAGAAGGGGCCACCTTACCACGTTCGTTAAAGGCCCTGGTCAGAGCTCTGGCAACACGGGCAGAGAAGGATCAGGGTCCTCTCCACCACGAAATTGGGTCATGGCAGGAGTGGTTAACATGATCACCACCCGACCGATCAAGAATCCGGCGGACAACAGGGTGAAGCATGTAGGGAGGAAGAAGCAGCGCACTACTGACAACGTCATTAGTTTTAGTGACGACGACCTAGCACATGTAGAACCCCCCTGCAGACCCCCTTGTATTATCAGCACTTGTTTCCACTGTAGCGTCGACTACTAGTTGAAACGAGTATTTATTGACAATGGAAGTTCTCGTGATTTGCTTTACCTCGTTAAATTTCTTAAACTTGGTTTAAAAAAGAGTCAATTAAAATCAATAGAAGGCCCATTATATGGTCTTAACAACGAACCGGTGCCAGTCCAAGGAACGATCCGATTAGAAGTCACCCTACGAACGTACCTAAGAACGGCCGGCCGTTCTTGGTATCAACTTGCCCTCTGTATACAACGCAATACTAGGCCGGCCGTGCCTAACAGCGTTCGAAGCCATCACTTCAATACCACACCTTAAAATGAAATTTCTAACGCCATATGGTGTGGCCGAAGTACTGGGTGACCAAGTCACTGGGCGGGCATGCCACATGTCCCAAATTACTCCTAAGACAGCACCAAAGCAATAGGAGAACTTGACTATCAAGATGAGACAACCTTACAGCAGGCACAGTTTGGTGAGGTAACCGACCTAGTCCCATTGAATCTGGAAGATCTAAAAAGGTGCATATGGATCGGCGGCTCACTCGCCGGTGCGCTGTGCAAAGAACTGATCACATTCCTGCAACAAAACGCTGACATCTTCACATGGACGCCCACTAACATGCCTGGAATTCTAGACCGGATAATGGTCCACAAGCTGGGCCTTGGCCCCGATCGAAAACCCATCAGGCAGAAGCAGAGAAACCACTTAGTGGAAAAGTTAATCGCCATCCGGGAGGAAGTGAAGAAACTACTGGATGCTGGATTCATCAGGGAGGTTCAATACCCTGATTGGATCTCCAACGTAGTCTTGTTAAGGAAGAGTAACGGGAAGTGGAGAATGTGCATCGATTTCATCGACGTTAACAAAGTTTGCCCAAAAGGCAACTCTCCTTTACGCAGGATTGACTTGCTGGTAAACTCAACGTCCGGACATGAGCTGTTGAGCTTTATGGATGCTTATTCAGGCTATAACCAGATCCAAATGAGTTCGGAGGATGAAGAGCATACCTCGTTTATGACAGACTAGGGGACTTACCACTATAAAGTAATGCCCTTTGTACTAAATAATGCGGGAGCCACCTACTAGCGACTAGTGAACAAAATATTTGAAAAATAGAGCGGCCGCAATATAGAAGTCTATGTCGATGACATGCTCGTCAAGAGCAGGATTACAAGCGACCATATCCATGATCTGGTGGAGTCATTTGAGGTGCTCCGCGAGCATCAAATGAAGCTAAATCCGGCTAAGTGCGTCTTTGGGGTAGCCTTGGGAAAATTCTTGAGTTTTATCATCTCCCAATGAGGGATCAAGGCAAACCCAGAGAAGATCAAGGCCCTCGCAAACATGGCTCCTCCACGAAGCGTCAAGGATGTCCAGCGACTGGCTGGATGATTGGCAGCCTTGTCCCGCTTCCTAGCAAAGTCTTGTGACAAGTATCAGCCATTCTTTAAGGCTCTGAGGGGGACAAAATCAAACGGGTTCCACTGGACGGTAGATTGCCAGGCAGCCTTCAATGAGTTGAAGCAGTATCTGGCTAGCCAGCCATTACTAACACCACCCAAAGTCGGCGAAGAGCTGTACCTCTACTTGGCAGTATCGAAGGTGTCCCTCAGCTCTATCCTCGTAAGCCAGGACTTCGATGCCCAACAGCCAGTCTACTATGTGAGCAAAACACTGACCGGCCCAGAGACGCGCTACCCACTCACAGAAAAGTTGGCCTTAGCTCTCATATTCTCCGCATGAAAACAAAGGCCCTACTTTTAGGCACACCGCATCGTAGTTCTCACTGACCAGCATCTAAAGAGCATACTCTAGAAACCCGATGTTTCTGGACAGTCGGTAAAGTGGGCTATCGAATTGGACGAGTTCGACATTGAGTTCAGACCCAGGCCATCCATAAAGGCACAGGCTCTGGCCCCAATTCTTGAGACCACGACCCCAATTCTTGAAGAACAGCCCTTAGAGAATGCGGAACAGCACATGGAAGCTTCAAAATTGGTGCTCCACATAGACGGATCATTCACAGACACGGACAGCGGAGCAGGAGTGGTCCTCACGACCCCTGGCGGGTTTTAGGTGAAATACTCCGTTAGACTCGACTTCCCGGCCACTAATAATGTTGCCAAATACAAAACCCTGCTAGCCGGGTTAAGATTAGCAAAGGAGTGCTCAACCAAGCGACTGGCTATTTACAGCAACTTCGAGGCTATCCGCTGTTTACAACCAGGTTAACGGAAACTTCGAGGCAAACAACCCACATATGACCAAATACTTGGCCAGGTCAAGGGAGGCAGTCTGCAACTTCAACAATCTAACCTTGGTTCATGTTCCCAAAACTAAAAACTAGAAGGCCGATCAGCTGGCAAGAGTAGCGGCAGCCGAAAATCCAGAACAGTACTCGAGGAACATGAGGGAGGTCCTGAACGCTCCCAGTATTGAGGGACAGGAGGCAATGCAAGCCTCTGGGACAGAAAACTGGACGACACCCTACCTAAGGTATCTAGAGGATGAAACGGTGCCAGAAGACGCAGAAGAGGCAAGGCAGATAAAGAGAACATCCAGCTAGTACACTATAGTCGACGGGCGGCTGTATCGTCGCGGCTACTCGACCCCGTACCTCCGTTGCCTAACCCCAGAAGAGGCGGACTACGTCTTGAGCGAAATGCACCTTGGGATTTATGGATCGCACGTGGGCGGCAAAAACTTGGCATTCAAGATCATACGGCAGGGCTACTATTAGCCCTCGATGAAAAAGGATGCACTCGAATTTGTAAAAATGTGCAAAAGCTGCCAGCTTCATGGCAACCTTCGCCACCAGCCATCCGTCGAGCTGAAATCCCTTCAGGCGTTGTGGCCCATCGTGCAATGGGGGCTTGACATTCTTGGCCTATTTTCCATTGCAACCGGGCAAAGAAAATTCATCATGGCGGGCATCGACTACTTCACAAAGTGAATCGAGGCCGTCCCGCTGGCCAAGATCACAGAACACAACACTCTTGAGTTTGTCTGCCAGAACATCATTAATAGATTCGGCGTTTCAGAGGTCATTGTGACTGACAACAGAACCCAATTCTCGGGGAAACGCTTCACCAAGTATTGCACCGGCCTTAAAATTAGGCTGGTCTACACTTCGGTGACATACCACCAAGTGAATGGATAGGTGGAGATCACGAACCGAACGCTACTACACTAGCTCAAGACCAAGCTGGATGACGTAGGGGGCTCATGGGTAGACGAGCTCGCCTCAGTCCTTTGGTCTTACCGAATAACTCCAAAGGAACCAACGCGCGAGACGCCCTTCAGCCTCTGCTACGGGACTGAAGCGGTGATCCCGGTCGAAATCGGGCTCCCAAGTCTTAGGGTGGAATCTTTCGATCCGCAGGGTAACTCCCAAAAAATTCGGGAACACCTAGACTTGCTAGAACAAGCCCGCGATGCCGCTAAAATACAAACTAAAGCCTACCAACATTGAGTCGCCCGCTACTATAACAAGAAAGTGAAAGCGAGGCAATTTGATATCGGAGACTTGGTCTTACAGAGCATCAAGGCCATAGGAAAGGTGGCCGGCCGGAACAAGCACTCCCCAAATTGGGAAGGACCTTTTCTAGTCTCTGCCGTCCTACCAAACGGGGCATACAAGCTCCGAAACCAGGATGAAAAGTTGGTCCCGCGAACGTGGAACGCGATCCACCTCAAATGCTACTTTCAGTAGGGACCCAAGTATGTATCTTGCATAATTATGTGTGATCATTTGTGTGCACGATTTAATTAGTAAAATAAGTGTTTCCTTAGCATGCTGTATGTGCATATATATGTGGTTTTCATTGCTGGTTCGAATCGACCTAAGCTACCCCTAAGTCGGGAGGATCTTCACCCTCTCGTTGCTAAACCCTGGTTATCCAGGTGACCCATAAGCGGTCGTATATAAACTCTAGCCATCCAGGCAGCCCATGAACGGTCGAATTTAAACCCTCGTCATCCAGGCAGCCCATGAGTGGTTGTATCTAAACCTTGGTTATCCAAGTGGCCCATCAGCGGTCGAAAAAATCTTAGGGGGCTAACACAGCACACGCGACAACCTCCTTCATAAGGAGATATCATGATCAGTAAACGATGGTCAACTAGAGCAAAACCCTCCACCAAAGCAAGCCGCCCAAGTCTACGCCTAGGCAGTGCCGCCAAGCTTTACTCACAGGAGAATTCTAAGCCGACTTAACACACGCAACGGCCTGGAAAATGCCATCAATGCCCGAAAAGCAAGGTGGGCAACCGACTCGTAGGAATCCTGCCCAGTTGGCAGCTAAGAAAGGAAAATAAGCAAAATACAAAGGCAAGAGCGTATGAGAAACACAAGGCTACTTGTATTATTGCTAAATGGTGAGATACATCATTAAATTCGAAAAAGATATAAAAAAATTGCAATCACAAAAAGCTATGGAGGCGGCGGTGGCCCTTGTGTCTCGAGGCTCCCCCACGAGGCTATCGCGATGCTGTGCTAATCAGTTAGACAAATTAATAAGATCCATGGGAAAGTCAGGATCAACTAGCCGCACAATACGTCGGCTAATGTTGATCCCTTCCCACAACCGCGCCAGCATCATGCCCTCACCCCTCGTGGGGATGAATACGGAGGCTCAGGTCGTTCAAGGTCACCATTTGCCCATCAAGTTGATCAAGGCGCCCTTTAGCTCGCTCGCTCTCCTCCTTCAAACGGGCAACCTCTGCTTTCAAGCTCAAGTTCCCGCCTCCATGTCCACCAAAACAGCCTCCAAGGCCGCCACATCCACTCGGTGCTCTGCCCCCAAAGCCACCAGCTTAGCATTGAGTCAGACAATCTCCCTGTCCCTATCAGAGATCACCAAGTCTCTCTGCCTGAGCGCCTTAGTACTGCGCTCGATACTTTGTCCACCTGTAAAAAAGAGGGGTTAGAAAAGGCAAATCAAAAGACAAAGTGGGCAATAGAGTTTATACCTCCCAAATTTTCCATGCTGGCCTGTCTGGCCTTCACACCCATTCCGATCCAAAAGGTGGTGAGCCAGGAAGGTGACCCATGTCAGCAAGGCTAGCGGCAACCTCAGCCATGAACTCCGCCATGGGATCCTCTGGAGTGTCCTCCCTCCTGGCTGGTTCCCTAGGAACGACGGGGGGCTCCAAAATCTGCTCCTACTGCTCTGCCAGAATTACCACAACAAGTGATCCAACAGACGGCTCTTGCGGCCCAGGTGCCTCTATGGATGGCTCCTGAGTCAACCCCGACAGCGCAGGCTATGCCAGAACAATGCCGCCGCTCAACTTGGCCTTATAAGCCTCAAGGGCCAGCTCAACTTCTATCCCAGATGCGACGCCAACACCCGTAAAACATCCGGTAGAGAGGTAGTCAGGCCTGGAGGACGACGAAGAAGGCACCACCGAGGCTGCCCTCTTTTGCCTTGGATTGGGAGGACTTGAATCAGATGGGTGGGGACCAATAATAAAACCCTTCTTCCTCTTCTTTTTTTGTAAGACCTCCAGCGGCGAGATTCTCAATTTTTGGACTGGAGACAGAGGCCCCCAGTTGGCTTTCTTTGCCTCCACACGAGAAACCAAGTGGTCTCTCCGGAAGTCTCCAAGATTCTTCTCCACTAGCTCAACCAGCCACTCCAGGGACGCCGTCTCTGCCTCCGTAGGCACCCCCGTATACACCTCAGGCACCTGACCCAACTCCTTGGTCAAGGGCCAAGACTCACCCACATTAACAAAAAAGAACCGGTTCTTCCAGTTCTTAAGGGAGTCGTAAATGAAGGTGCTAATCTTGAAACCGCCACAGGGGGATAAAGAAATCCACTGCGCTCCCTAATTGATCTTCAAGATTTCCCTCACCATTGACATCGACAACAACCTCAAATGTTTTTTTTTTTTTTTTTGGTAAGTAAGTCAATTGTTTTAAAAATAAAATGAAAATTTACACCCTATGATTTAATTCCAAGTGTTTTTCCGACTTGGAATTTTGTCATAGCAGCAAGGCAATAGCCAATCAACCAAATAGAAAATCAAGAGAGTCCCACTAAGTGACACAAGACAAAGAAAAAGAAAACCAAGTTCAAAATTATTTTAGAGAGTCAAGCTTTGTTGCATCTCCCCGCATCTACAAAATTTGCTACACCTCCAAAGATCGTGGACTTTGATGAATAGAAGCGGCGAAAGATTCAAAAGGCTTCAACACACATTCACTGACCCAACACACGGCATCGGGGTCCGAGAGACCCAGTGCAAAGAGGTAAAGCACATTCAACCGGCATCTCCTATTGTTCAGAAAGATGTTCAGCCGCAATGAAAGGCATGTGGGGTGCTATACGATAGAGCAGCCCACACCTAAGGAAGAAGAGTAGAACCAAGAAAAACGCACGACCACACCAAAGATCATCAATACACTACCACTACAGAGCGGGTTTAAGACAGATTTTTGCAACACACAAAGAACCGATTATATCAATCCACATGCAGCTATAAGTTCTATGGGAACGTTTTAATATCATGGCCATAATAGCAACAAAACACCTCCACATTTCAAGCACCGCCAAGCGCCGGAAGGCTCACCCAATCCACCTCAAGGCAACCCGACCGCAAATGCAGAATCTAACTCCCGGTGCACACCCCGCGCCGAGGTCAAAACAACCAGATCCAAGATCTTTATGAGCTGAAGCAACCATGCCAAACGAACGTCATCCGAGAGTCAGGACCACCCAAATCACCACAAAGACGAGAAAATGGGATCGTCGGCCTTCTCAAAGATCAATCCTCTGTTTCATACCGAATCACCGTCAAACTTCTCTCAACAGTACATACAGACAAAGACACTAGGCAGTGAATCAACACCACTCAAATGCAGACGTAACAACAGCTCCTAGCTTCCACGACCCATAAACCGCATCTTCCAAGACCACATTCAATCCCCATATCCATTGTCTTGACATCAATGCAGAGAAGCAATGGTTGTCCAACGACAAAACCTGTCTACTAATAATCTAGCAAGAACCGAACAACCTCAAATGTTGACGAAGAAAAATACAAAGGGAGCACAAGTACCTAACGGCATTGGCATGAAACTGAGCGATAGGGACCTGAAGCGCTCAAAAAATCGACATCAGCTCATCTAGGACTGGAAGGTGGAGCCCACTCCTCAAATGGGCTTCGTATATGGTCACGAAGCCCATGGGCGGCAAGAAATCTCTGTCGTCCTTCCCTGGAACGCGGAAGGCAATCTCCTGTGGAATGTTGAACTCAATGTACAAGACTTTCACATCATTTCTCTCAAGACGAAGGCAATGTCGGCGATGGAAGCCATAGTCAGAGTTAGGGTTTTTCTTCTTCTCAAACGGAACAAGGAAGACGAAGAAACACTGAAGGCATAAGAAATTTAAAATGAAACAAGCAGGCGGTTTAAAAACCCGTGTGAACACGAAACTATCACGAAAGCCTGCACCATCATTACCGCTGCATCTCGTTTCCCTAAAAGAAGGCTGTCGAATCAAATCCTCCGGCTCAGTAAAAATCGGGATCTTGAACATACCACATAGAGACACGTGGCCTGCTTTTCTGATAGGGCGGCTAATGACAAACGCTTCCTTCTCCAAGCTGCCCAAAAATGTTCTGAGAACAGTCAACAAATTCAGTCAACGTTTTAGAAGTACTCAATGCTCCTCTCAGATGGGCAACGACCCCGCTAGCAAAAACAAGCGCATCCCATCATAAACTGCCGGAGGCCAGAATCCTGACTACCAACATGAGGGGCTAGTGATGGGTAGGCTCATAGCTAGCATGCCTAATAAGAAAAATGGCCCAAAGTCCAAAAAAGCCTAGACGCGCGTTAGACAGTCAACACTATCGCTAACCGATCGGCGTGCCAAACATATGGCCAATGTGTTCCTTCAAGACGGTCAACATTTCGGTTGACAAGAAGTACTGTAGCAGCAGGCTGCGAAAAGATGTTAAACCTAATACGGGCCAGGCCCAGTTTGGCAGGCGTTCCCGTATACGACAAGCAACGATCCTTTCCCTAATTTCACACTTTCCATAAAGTCAATCTCCTCTAAAAAGGCATCAACAGATTTAGAGTACACCCTATGAGGAAGGTGCCATATTCTCTCTCCTTGCCAACAATGGAGTCTAACGGTCACAAAAACACAAAAAAGAAGGCAGACAATCTGGAGATTTGTTACCTGCTCAGAAAGAAAACAATCCCATCAGATCACGCCAATCAAGCCTACCTACTCAAAGAAGGCCGCCCAACACTAGGCTAGGGATGATGCCTTCCTAGCCAAGGAAGGTCGCACTCCCCACCGTCTATATAAATCCAGAGTCTCCATTCTGGAAGGACACGATCAAAATCACGAACACAGATGCAAAAATACAATGCAGTGCTTGAATATACTTTCTCTCAGTTGCTCACCTTTCAATCCCCACTCCAAGCCTCCAAATTACAGAGACTTCTCCCACTCCCTGAGAACTATCCTCCTAAGCTTCCATGCTTTCAAGACATCGCTCCCACTCATTCCTTGTGAACATCGAGTCGGGAAACCAAACTCTCAACGAGTACCGAGAACGTCTCTACATCTAAAGGCCAACACTCCCACCAATCTCATTTTCGCGCGCTCTCTCTCTCTTTTACCTACCAGTTTACCTTCTAAAGTTCGAAGGCTTGTTGCTGACTTGAGCGTCGGAGTATTTTCGGTGGGACAATATTCCGCCGGCACCTGACCTCTTGTTTTCTATAGTGGTGCGTAGGGTTCAGACTCGATGAATGGAGCCGGATCCAAATAGTTAGGAAAATCCAAATCTGTTCAAAGTTGAATCCAAGTACGCATCATAAATAAAGAAAAAAAATAATTTTTAGTTTTGATTTAAAAATTAAATTAACATAAATTTTACTATCTAAATTTAAAAAATAATATTATATGTTATTGTCCCAATATACAAAGAAAATAAGAGTAAGAATATTAAATAAATAAAGAATAAGAAAGAGAAATTCAAACCTTATTTATACTGATTTGGTAATATTTATATTTAAATCCTAAATAAAACATTTAGGAATATTTATATTTGGTAATATTTATATTTCAAATTTTACCAAATATAAATACATTTTTTTTAAAAAAATATTACAAATAAAAACTGAAAAAAATTCAAAGAACAAAAAAAGAAATGAAGAAAAAGGAAAAAAATAAAAAAGGTAGCTGAATCACAACGGGAGGAAGAGGGAAGGAGTGAATGGCTATGGCGACGGCAACGACTACGGCAACTCTCTCTTTTATGTTATGGCGACAGCGATGGCGATGGCGATGGTGACGGTAGAGATCCAGTGCATCTAAATTACAAATGAAGGTAGAGAGAAGGATAGAATTTTTATTTGAAGCTATCAGGTTGTTAGTGGTAGCTGCGACTACTCCTCAATATTTTGCTTCTTTATCCTCTGCTGGGAAAAAGGTGAATGTTGGGTTTCTGTATGCTCTCCTAGAAATAGAGACTGAATTCCCAAATTATAATTTTGGCCAGCTGAGTGGTTTGTTGGTGGGTCTTCTTACAGATGATGATCCCAACCATCCACAGGAAGGGGCGCCTCTAATTACCACTCCCTCTCCTTCAGAGTTAGATGGTTCCTGGATGCAAGCTAAAACTAAGAGTCATAGAAAATCCAATAAACCTTTGCGTCCCTTAGGTAAACGTCTCAGCCCGTTGCCTCGCCATCCATGATAACAAGGATGGATGTTTGAGATGAGGTTTCGGTTGGTTGGTATATTGACCGAGATTCAATTTTGCCATGGTGGAGGTTTTGCTATTAAGCCATGGGACTCGATGGCGCTGTTCTGTCAATTAAGCATTGCAAGAGACAGTCTGAGGTCTTTTGATAGAGGTTTTTTGGTGTGATTGGCCAGCCTATGTAACTGATAGCTGCTGCCGGAAATGCTAAAGCAAGTAATCTTCAGGCTTGATGCTGAGATGGCTTCCGGGATGCTATGGCATGATATTTGCTATGGACCAAGATACATGCTAACCGACTTGCAAATGACCGAGATGGAAGATAGTCCGAGGTCCTTTGCTGAGGTTCAGTGGTTACCCTGGGGCGCATCTGCTGGGTGTTTTGGAGGGGTGCATCCGAGTTACTGATGTAGTCTAGAGTGATATTTGCTGTGGGTGATTGGCCGAGGTATGGCAGATACTGGGTGCTGGCTCCACACTGATTTCTTGGAATCTACTGAAGCTTTTTTAACTATCGAATGGTAGCTGTTTTCTGATGAATTCTTGGATTTGGCTGGTGATTGTGCTGGTTCGTGGAAATGGTTGTTATCTGGCTACAGGTAACTGCTAATGGATCTGCTGAAGTTATTACTACTGAAGCATGGGTGGAAAGACATGCTGATGCTTGTGAATTGCTAATATTGATGTTGGTGCTGAGAAAAATCTGCATCTTGTTGGAAGGTGCATCCTAGAGAAAAATCTAGGAGTGCCTCATCTGAGTTGCCACTTGCTGTGGGACATTTGCTGGAAGGTATTTGCATCCAGCGGGAGTGGTAGTTTTGCCGAGTTATATGCTGTGGAAAGCTTCCATTGACCGAGGTAATTTATGGCCAAGGAGTTGACTATCCAGGATACGATTTGCTGATTTGGAACTTTGGTTTTATGTGGTATACCGCATCTTGTTGGCTTTTGGCCAATTTTCCTTTTGTAATTTGTCTCGGTCTCAAATTTTGGCCGATTCTTTGGTTTGTCTTTTGGTGGGTTTTTGACAATGTTCACGGAACTAGGGATATGACCTGTGTCATTGTTCTTCATCCAAGTCGGAAAAACACTTGGCGATAGAACATTGATTTTGTATTTTTCCTTCTTCATTTATAAAATTTTCTTACTTACCAAAAAAAGAGAGAGAATGATAGAATGGCTACGGTGACGGCAACAGCTACAACAACTCCTTCTCAAGTGACGACGATGGCAACGGCTACAACAACGACAACAGCAGCGCCACTCAGCAAAATTAAGAAGAGAAGAGGAAGAGAGGGAAAGAGAAAGAGCGGCGCTGAATGGAAAATAGAGAAGATAAAATAAATCTAGGGTTTATTTCGTCCAGACAAAATTTGTAGCCGTTGGATGCCTTTTCCATCCAATGGCTGCATGTGCCTCCCTTTTTTTTAAAAAAAGCTTTTTTTTATAATGAAAATGGGGGCCGTTGATTAAATCCAACGGCCTCCGTTGAGTGCCATTGAGCCCTAAATTAATGGCAGCTGATCCAAAAATAAGGAGAAGAAGAGGAATAGGTATAGGAGAGAGAGTGTGTGAGGAAGGAAAAGGAAGTAAAACACATTAAAGGAAAATGAGTTACTGCCAAAGATTTGGAGCACCGGCTGGAGATAGAGAGGACGGATACGAGTGCTGTCTACCGGAGATTTGGAGCGAAGCAGTGGAGAACAGTACAAATCAAAGCCAGAGAGGAGAGGCGACGAGAGGGAGAGAGAAGCCCAAAGTGAAGAGCAGATTTGGGAGGGGGAGAGAGGGAATTGGATGTTTAAAATTAGGGCTAAAGTGCACTCAATTTTTAGTCGTCAGATTAGACGAAATGGGCGGCCAAGATCTTATGAAGAAAAATTTAATCTTACCCATCCAATTAATTTTAAAATCGGATGACTGAGGTTATAACACATGTTAAACGTGCATGGGCCGTCCGATTAAATTTAAAATCAGATGGCCCACATTATATTATGCGTTAAACATGTGAGCGTAATCAGACGATCCTGATTCAGTGTTGGATGGTCCTTCACTAGAGAGGCGAAGGACGCCCCTCAAATATAAGTCAAGATCAAGAAAGATTGAGAGAGAGAGAATTCGAGAGTTTGAGAGGAGAGAGAAGAAGAATCAATTTAATATATTATTATTATTATTATATATTTATTATTATTCATAATTATTATTTAACTTGATTCATTCTAAAAAATAACTTAATATTTACCACATAATTTATAATTAGAAAAATAATTAAAGCAGAAACATTAGAGATGTTATGGTTGGCCACTTGTCTGGTGAGTGTTGCCTGAGCTCGCAACAGGTCATCATTTATTTATCAATATGGTTGCTTCTAAACTGATCCTATATTATTGCAAGGAGAAAATTGACGACGAGGCTTCAAAAGTTTCTACCCTGGAAGGAACTCCTACCGGGGAGTCCCCCTTAGCCCCTATTGCCCTCGCACATACTTTCTGATTCTTATAGGCTAAGCTTTTGTACCTCCAACCTCATGAATGAAAGGTTTGCATTTTTAATTATCTTCTAATACGAGATCTTTAATTGTGCTTGTCAAGTTGCTTCTACATCAATAATAATGCATCACTGGGTTTGGGTTACTATTTGAATTAGGGAGCCTTTGGATTCCTCATATCAGGTCGATCTCTAATAGGTCCGATCTCCGCATTTCTCAATCTCAACCATGCACACCACAAATTATGAACAGGAGGTTAGGGATCGGTGGGAGGCACTTCCACTATAAATACTTTGATACTAAAGTCAAAAATCTTTCCCAACAAATGGAAATATGTAGGCGTGAAGGTAAATGTGATGGGGGTTGTGCTGATGCTAATATGCAAGGGGTGCAAATGATGATTAGAGGGGGCTCGGGCTCCTTTGATGCACTATGGTGAGTATCTCACTAAGATCATCGTGCTGAAGCGGCGGTGTCGGAGGGAAGAGAGTTGATTCTTTCTCCTCGCATTTTGTGGGTCGAAGCTTAGTGTGGGATAGCTTTGTAGTGCTCCCAGTATATTTTGATACAGGATCTTTTGTGATCTTGGATGCCCTTTCTTAATTGTAGAAGAAAATATAAGCTCTGTAGAGGAAGCCTTTGACTCGGGAACTTGCAATAGGTAGCTTGCCTAGGTTCGCCGGCCACAGAGCGCTGGCGGTAGCTAATGGTGTCAGTTGTCACCTTGTGGTGGTGCAGGAATCATCACCAAGCGTGGCCGTCATGGGCTTGGTTGACTTTTGCTAGGATTAGTTGAGCTGCCGTAGGACAGCGAGCGCTATGGCTCGCTAGAGTTAACCTTGTCTCCCAATGGCAGACAATTCCTGAGCTGGCATCTTTTGTACTACCAACCTGCAGTTGCCTTGGGGGGCACAAATGGATGGTGATTGGGCGTGTGTCAGGAGCCTCTCCGTAGGCCCTAGTGTGGTCCGTATGGCTCAAGACCCTCTTTGTGATATTGGGCTTTGCACGGTGCCTTTGGAGGCCCATCGCCTTGTTGGGCTTCCCTACCGGTTGGGCCTTATTGATGATGCCCACATTCATGCTGGACCCATCCCAAACCCCCAATGCCTGCGGGCGGCCCACTGCTTGGCCTTGGTATGTCGGATGATGGGCCTCGGGCAGCCAGCTCACACGTTCCTTCTCGAGGCGCATGGATCTTCATCTACCAAGGGCATTGCTTCTTTCCCACGTGAATATGCAGCTTTTCATAGGCGTCGTAGTGATTCAATGCTCAATTTGGCAAAATTCTTGGCCTGGGACTTGGCTCTGCATTGATGCCTTTCCTGTTTTCCGATTGACGGTCACTGGGCAGAGTGCCCCTTTGGGAGCTCACTTGGTCTTCTGCGCAGCTGTAAATTGGGGGGTTCCCAGACTTTGGGGACCCAAGCTCAATTCTTCACCAGCGAAGTAATGTGGGGAACTTCACTTATCACAGGCTCCATGGAGTTCTGCACGGGAATCGGATGGATCCGTGGAAGACTTGAAGTTGCTCTTGAATCCTATCGTCATGCCCTTTATAGGGGATTTTCCTCGTTATAACGAGGGTGGCTCGGTCACTCTACAATCGTCACGTGCCTTCTTTCCGCTTGGCCAGGATGTTCAGCCTCTAGAGTAGCGTCGCGAGGCTAGAGGCACAATTCGGGTCACTAACCTCTGGAAGTGGTCTACCTCCTGCTCTTCCCGTTGCTAGTCTTTTCTAGGGTTTTGCTGGAGGAGGCATATTCCAGGGTCTTGCCGAGCTGGGCATCTGGTTTTTTTTCGGTGTCATGGATTCGGTGGTTGACCTCGGGGAAAGTCCTTCCCTTGGCTGTGGTTTGTTTCACTCGCCCATTAGAAAGGGAATGGGATTCCATTCGCACGTCGTGGGGAATCAGTGCTGGGGTGATGCTACCAGAGGAGAGCTCTCTTCACGGGTGTGCTTCTACTCCAAATCGAGTTCTTCTAGCGCGCACCACTTCTTTTCTACTTCTTTTCTTTTGCTTCAATTTTATTTTCTTTGTACTTGTGTTGGTACAAGCCTTGTACTTTATAAAGAAGATTTCAATGAATAAAAGTGTTGATATTTGCCACTTCTCTTGTGTCACTAAAATCGTGTCTTTACTGTTACTCTGTATGACTCGAGGGCTGAAAAGCCCTCTCACCACCATAAATCGTTATTGTACTTTTCATTTCATTTAATTCATTTAACTTACTTACCAAAAAAAATGTTTGGCCAATCGCCTGCCCACGGGCTGTGCGGCTGGTATTTGTCTTCCAGGCAGCCGTCCCTTGAGTCTATATGCAGACTGTCAGTGGGAAGGGTAAATGTGAGCCATTTCAGGGCTTGTGCTACGCTCGTTCTTTCTTGAGTAATAGAACGTCACTGGTCCAGGGTTTTTTTTTTTGGGTAAGTAATTAATTGCATTAAAATTAAAATATCATGTACAATGAATTGTGATTCTTTCCAAGTGTATTTCCAACTTGGAAAAGAAACATAGAAAATAGGGCAACCCCTAAACACATGACACAAGTCATTTAGAAAGATACAGACAGTGGAGGAACAAGAGCACTAAACCCCTCCATCCATGGAGACTGCAAAACACTCCAGTCAAAGGCGAAGACGAAACCTACACACTTCGTCCGTTTAGGCATATCGATCACTTCAGAACTGCCATTCCACTTCGTCCAAGGAGATAAGAATAACCTCCAACAGAGAAGCACACGCAACGAGCTCCACAGAAGTCACTCCGTCCATAGAGCAGAAAATCACACCGGCCGAGGCACTCCGTCTAGAGAGCAGAAATACACTCCGGCTGAGGCACTCTGTCCAAGGATAGGATAGAAATCCAGCGATCCAGTAGGGAATCAACACTTGGCCAAGAATTCGAGAGAAGACCTCCTGAATTGTTGCACCGAGAGAAGCAAGAGAGGCACTCCGACCAAAAGGAGGCAATGAAAGTCACTGGTCAGGGTTGGATCCATCAAGTTGTCTCTATGCATTTATTGCATTGGCAACAACAAAACCGTTGCATCATAATTATTTTTCTTTGAAAAGGTGTGATACTTCAGGGCGTTGCCATGTGAAAGAATCTCATTTGACAGTGATTTGATTAGCCTTAGTCAAATGACATCGTTCCCTTTGGGGGCCATTGCCTATTTAAGCATCAAGGCTTCCTCAATATTTTGGCATCTGTTCTTTGTGTTAAGGAACTTCTCTGAGTTTGTGGCTTCTCTTTCTATTGTTTAGTTCTGATCCTTCCGATGACTAATGAATGGCGCAACTATGTCCTAGGACCACCAGCTAGCCAATAGGATCAGCCTCCTCTTTCGAATCCGAGCCCTCCATTGAGGGGTAAATATGGGAGGAACGGGAGCTAAGAGGGCGTGATGAGGCGGATTTTTCCATAGTGGCGGTAAGAGGATGCCAATTGGAGCCGTCAATCCTTGGACCGATGAGGTTCTTGAGGGCACTGCTAGGTTTCAAATCCGAAGAGGCTTCTAACTCCTCTCGGCATCGGGGGCCTGACGATGTCAATTGATTGATCCTTAGTGCATAGTGGGTGACCGAGGAAGCTGAACGTCGGATATAGGCCACTGTCGCTGAAGTCGGATAGAGTCAGGCGCGGGTAGCTTATTTTGAGTAGGCCTTGTCGCAGTCTGAGGTAAGGTCATCACAATTGGCCGACACCAATGCTCACGCTCAAAATCGGATTGCGACTCTTCATGGGGAGCTTCAGCTGTGCTGGGAGCGACTTCGAGATGAGTGTGGCACCCTGACATGGCTAGAGGCCAAGTTGAGATGAAGGATCTGTCCAGGAAAATTGGCCCCAATACTGGAGGGATAATTCCTGTGAGGGATTCACTTGATCTAGAGTATAGCTTCTCTGGTGGTGCCTGGCTTCCCTATGGGCTTCTTGGATTCTTGGAACGTGGAAGCCCGCACATGCTTGACTGAGTTCCTGACTTCAAATCCTATCGAGCCTGATAGATGAAGATAGTATTGTAGTACTTTGAGGCCACTGGCTGGTCTTACCTATAAGATTTCCTTTTGATAGAGTAATTTATTTGTAGCGGCATGCTGCTTTTGAATGCCAGGTATGGTGCTTTCGGTCTGGCAGTCGGATGGTCTACCACCGTGGCAATTCCTGACGCTTGCGTCTTTGCATTAATTGCTCGTTATGACAATTGGGATTTGGCTTACGGCTATGGTGTGAGTTGTGAGGTAGCGTGTCAGGCACCATTATTGGATGATTTGGATAGATGCGCCATTCCCTACTGAGGGGACCCGTGTCATGACCATCAATGAGGGCAACTTTTGAGTTTTTAACGCAACACCATCTGAGGCCTCCTACGCTCGCCTATTTAAACGCTGCTTTCCACCACCATTCATACTTTTCGAACACTCTTGCCCCACATTTTGACGATGACGAAAAAGGATCCTGTGCTTCCCATGGCTTGTCAGAGAGTCGGTGAGATTAAGACAGTTTTGACTTCCAACGCCATCACTACCTTGCAGGAAAGATATCGTATCCCGAGTGATATGCCTCTATGAGTCCCACCTGAAAGGTGGTGGCACTAAACCTGTATGGCATCCCATCGGCATTGGGCGTCCCAGTGGCACAACTTCACCCCAACATCGTGCATTATCTGGTGTCCATGTGCGTCTTCGTTTGCCTCCACGATTGTGCGTTTGGTCCTAGATCGGTGAAGGTGATTTTTAGATTAATCCAGGCGGAGGACTGGATTTCCATGTCACCTCGCCCTAGTTTTCATTTTCGTGGGGCAAACCCTGACTCCATGAAGAATTGAAAAGACCGTTTCTTTTTCTTGGCGGCTCCTCCTGAGTGGGAGATTCCCAATGATTGGGGACTCGTGGGAGAGTACTTCATGAAGAAAGTGAGTAGGAAAGAGTCAAACAAGGAGAAGTCATCAATGAGCCTCATGTTGGAGGCGATTGAGACTTTTTTGATAAGGGTTATTACCTGACCTCACAGCTCTTTGAAGCGATTTGGTGGGAACCCATGGGGGATGTGGCAGCTCCAACTGCTTTGAAGAGGAAGACCAAGACTTTGGTCATCCGGGAGCCTTCTTGCGAGTTGCCCGAGCGTCTGTACTTGTCTTCTTCCTTAGTCCTCCTTGGTTGAGGACATGGCGGCCCTAAAGAGGTTGAGACGGGCAAGAGGAACTTCGAGCAGGACCCTAATTTTGCCAACCTCATTGGGTTAGTCTTCTAGGTCCGTCTTGCTGACACTAGTTGGGGCCACCTAGTGCCACTGGGGCCAGAATCCCAACCTCCGAAGGGAGCTGCTAGGTCTTCGCCGATTTTTGTTGTTGCCCTGGCACAGTACGGTATTCCCCTTATTGATTATCCACAGGTTAAGGAGTCTGTGCCTGGTTCCCCCTCTGGTATTGATGCTGGACCCTCCCATGGGGATTCGTAGCACAGCCTACGAATGTGTCAGAGACTGTCGATGCGCTGGCCACGAGGTCTCTGGTGGCTGTGGTTCTAGAACTTGTCGTGGTGCTAGGCACCTTCGAGGAGGTTGTCACAGGACCCCTGGAAAGCGAGGCATCGGAGGGCGAAAGGGAGGAGGTCATTGCGCATCTGGAGTCCCCAGCCATGCCAGCGCTCAGGATTACGCCAAATTCCCCCGGCGTTGTGGAGGAGCCCTTCCTCGAGGTATGACTTCTTCGTCCTCCAAGCAAGGGATGTGTTTACCGATTTTCTTCGCACGACGAGTTTCCACTTAGCCAAGATTCATGAGCTTTTTGTCTCTTTTCCCTCTTTGTAGAGCATGATTTTGGTCCACCTCATCCAGACGGCACTCTTTTGCTAGGACGAACTCATCCGTTTGGCCTGGGAGGAGGTTGCGCAAGCAGCGGCGTGGTGCCGACAGGACGAGACAACCACCCTGAGGCAGGAGCTATTTTCTACGAGGGAGGGGGTTGAGCAGGTGAAGAGTGAGCTGTTGGTAGCCCGCAGCCACATTTTTGAGCTCCTGGTCCGGAGTGTTCTTGCTAAGATTGAAATGTGGGGCTGGCTTGCTCCAGAGGAGATGGTGCGAGTGTTGGATGCGAGGTTCTAGGAAGGCATGCATCGGTGCCGTCGAATAGCATCCTTGGTAGCTCCACACATCCCCGTGGGAATTTTTGATCCGAGGAACAACTGAGTCCAGGAAAGCTCTCTCCTGATAGACTTCTCAGAGGAAGAGGGGGTCTCGCACACTTAGAGTTGCCAGGACCTTTGTGCATTTTCCTTTTTGTAATCTAGCAAACAGCCCTGTAATCCTTGAGTTATACAATGAATGAGATTCACTCCGTTTATCTGCTCGAATTGTTGTCCATTATTATTTTTTTGTGTTGCTATCTCTTTTGCCGTATTAGCTAAGCTCTTGCACTATCATCGCCATGGCTCGCTTTGGGAGCAGTTTGGCATTGTGCTTGTCCTCGGGAGAGGACATCATCGCATCTCACGATTGGTTGGGTGTTCTGTCCAATGGATTGGACAACACTGCATTTCCCGGGCAGAGTCTCGTAAGGGCCAACTGGGTTTTGAGGCTATAACAACCAGACTCAGGGTCTTAGGTCTCCATCCGCAACATACCGTATCGGCGCTCGGCCTTGTTCGGGCGTTATCGCTTATGTGCACATGGTCTTAGCCCATCGACCGTCATTGACTAAGATTGCTCTTTTATTCGGAAGAAGATCATCGAATGCCTACCATTTAGGCTCCCTAAGCCTTAGTGGCCATCTTATCGGGAGCTTCCGAAGCCCCCAGGCCTGATGGTTCGACAGTGTGTGGGTCACTTGGCACGGGGCCAAGGTTTCTTGGCCGCTAAAGGGCCTTTCAGCGCAGAGCTGAAGGTCGAAACTTGACCGTGTGTGGGCCACTTGGCGCGGGGCCAAGGTTTCTTGGTTGGTAAAGGGCCTTTCGACGCGGAGCCGAAGCTTAGAGTTCTACCGCATGCCGGTCCCTTGGTATGGGACTAAGGTTTCTCTTACAGTAGACGAGCGTCCTCCTGACTGAGGGGTAGTTTAGGCCATTTTGTTTTTTGAGATGGCAAGCATGCATGAACTAGTACGAACAATTATAGAGAAAAGTTAAAGTAATGATTTTATTAATGAAAACATGGTACTTGTACAAGCATCCTGAACCATGTATGCAAACATTACCTGGGCATGTCTGAGAGTTATTGATAGTACTTTTTGAGTTTGCCATCCTGGGTGTGTAGCATGTACGTCTCGTTTAGAAGGATCGCTGAGACAAAGAACGGTCCCTCCTAATTTGGAGAGAGTTTGTTCCTATGAACAATCTTACCCGTTGCCTCTACACTACGTAGGACCAAATCCCCGACCTCAAGCAGACAAGTCTTCACCCGTTTATTGTAGTATCGAGTAATGCGCTACTAGTAGGCCGCCGTCCTTAAGTGCGCTGTGTCACGAACCTCCGGGAGCAAATCCCAGTGCTCTCTATGCTTCTAGAAATTGCTGACAGGGTCGAAGCACTAGATCCGTAGGCTGAGCAGCCTAACCTCGATAGGGACTACCACTTCAGCCCCGTAGCATAGATTAAAGGGCATCTCTTGCCTCAATTCTCACAATATTGTCTGGTATGACCATAGTACAGATGGTAATTCGTCTGTCTAGGAGTCCCTGCATCTTCCAACTTGATCTTCAACTCGTGTAGTAGTGTTCGATTCATCACCTCGACTTGGCAGTTTGCTTACGGATATGCCACAGACATGTGGACCAATCTAATACATAAGCTTGCACAGTGTAATGTACCAAATTTTTGGGATCTTCTATCATCGAAAATATAAGGACAAAATTCTTTTGTGGCAAGAGAATGGCAAAGAGATGAAGGAAAATTAATCCAATCAACACCAGTTGACCAAAAAATATGATGAGAAAATTAATCCAGTCAATGCCTATTGATAGGAAAAAGTGATGAAAAATTTAACCGATCAATGCTAGTTGATCGGAAACGTGAATGGAGGTTATTCGGTCAACACCCATTGATCGGAAGGGAAAAAGGAGGCCGGAGATGTTAAAGCCATGAAGGCCAGCCGACCAAGTTTCAATAGGCATGATTTCCGGAGACCGTGAAACAGTGATCTCCGGAGACCTTGGTCTCCGGAGGCAAGAAGAAACAGTTTTTTTCGGAGACCTTTGGATGACCTCCGGAGACCACTTTTCTGGAGATCTTTGATAGGCTTTCGAAGGAGATTTCCGGAGGCCATATGTAAAGTTCCGGAGACCTTGATCTCCGGAGATGTTGAATTCGGAGACTTGGGAGTTTAGAGAATAAAGTTTCGGGAGACCTTGATCTCCGGAGACGCTGAAGTTTAGAGGATAAAGTTTCTGGAGACCTTGATCTCCGGAGACATTGTTATTAAAGGTAAAAATTCTGGAGACCTTAATCTTCGGATATGGTAAAACTTCCTCAGACAATTAAAGAGTTTTTCCGAAAACTATTTCCGAAGGCCATTGAGGAGTCTCCGGAGACGATTTTTCGAAAAAGACTAATCGGTTCTCCAAAAATGATTAATGAGTGCTTTCTAGAGGCCATTAAGGAGGCTTTCGGAAATGATGAACGTAAATTCTGAAGACGGTTATGTGTATTCAGGAAATGAGAATTGGAGACGTCCTTCCGGAGACCACGATTCCGGAGGCCTTCTTTCCGGAGACCATTGAAGAGCTTCCGGAGACCTTAGAAAGAAGACCTTAGATAATAATTTCAAAGACAATTCCGAAGAGAACTAAGAGGCAATTTTCGAAAGAAATCTGGGAATGTTTCTGGAGACCTTAGAGAATGACTTCCGGAGACAATTTCCAGAAGAAAACTGAGGAGTCTTCTGGAGAACTTTCCGGAAGCCATTGAAGAAGACAATACCGGAGACGCTGAACGCCATTTTCGGAGGCAATATGTGATAGAAATAGGGGAAAATTAAATCGGTCAACGACAGTTGACCAAAAACGTAAAGGGAGAGTTGACCGCCCAATTTCTTGACGTGATGGCTAATTATGATTGAGGTCAGGATGACCATGCCTAGGTAGGTAACTTACTTTCAACCACCCCCGAGTGGTTGACCTGCCCTACCTACTGCCGTCAAACCATAGGTCTATAAATACGGGACAAGAGAATTTAAGGAAACGTTGAGGGAAAGCTCTCGGCTAAGCTTTCTTGTGGAAGAACCAAGAAAGAATTCCATGTCGACTCTAAGTTAAGAGATTCAGGAAAGTGTACTCCCTGTTTTTAAAGCTCATATTTGAAATGCAAGTATACCTGACTTTGATGAAGTTATGTTAAAGGAATATTATCAGTTTCTACGTAAAGTAATGCTATGGTAATTTGCTTTGATCTTCTGAATTAACCGCATGTTTAAAGGAAGCCCTGCTATTTCATGATGTCTGGCTATTTGACTTAAAATGCATGAAATCTGGTTAATTGCTGACCTGCATGAGATTTGATATTTGCATGTTCTAAAAAGTTTGGCTATTTCGCATTTAAAAGACCTTCGGCTTTACGATAAAAGACCTCCGGCCTTATAACAAAAGACCACCTTCTCTCATTATGATAAAAAGACCTCCGGCTTTTATTAAAGGACCTCCGGCAGTTTAATGAAAATGACCCCTGTTTTTAAGACTTTAAAAGAAGGGCCTTATGTTAATTGCATAATTTGACTTTGATTTGCGGAACTAAGTATTTGATGGCCGAGTAGCTGCAGGCCTTAAATGTAGCCATTATTGAGATATGATGGCCGAGTAGCTACATGCCTTAAATGTAGCCGTTATTGAGATATGATGGTCGAGAGCTGCAGACCTTAAATGTAACTGTTTGATTTTGGTCATGACTACGGATCTTAAATGTAGCGTTATGGAATTTGATGATTCAGAGGGTCGAGACTGTAGACCTTAAATGTAGCCGTTGTTGAGATATAATGGTCGAGAGTTGTAGACCTTAAATGTAATCGATTTTTTACAGAAATGAATTTGGAAACAGAAGTATGTTTTTTTTGGAAATCAAATTTGCATAAAAATGACTTTGGAATCTGTTTGCATTGACTCTGACCATGTTTTATGAAACTGCATGCATATATGTCTCTATTGTATTCTGTCTGTTTGTCTCACTGTTCGTGACTATGCATAATTTATGCATGAGTACCTTACTAGGCTCTCTAGCTCACCCCTTCTATTTTTGAGATGATAATGATGACGAGCTAATGCCAGACAAAAAAGAATGAAGTCCGACGGACTCGATAGGCAGGATAGCTAGCCGAAATTTAAGCAGCAAAGGAGTAAAATTGATGTTTAAACTTTTGATGTTTTGGGAAAGATTTGTAAAATACTTCCGTTGTAAAAAGTTAATGAATATTAGTATGCCTCTGTACACTATTGTGGTTTGAGTGATTTGTGATTCCCAGAGGCTTCTCAGTTTGTTTTCGGGACATTCATGTCCGACCGACCTTGTCTTGGCCGATCAAGAGAGAGAGAACCCAGACCCCTCCCTGGCCGCCAACTCACGAAGTTGGGCCTCACGCGATCCTGTGCACGCGATGTGAAGTATATATAAAAGAAAATAAAAAAGAAAAAAAAATTAAGTCCACCTTTTTAACCATAGTATATGATCGGTTTCGATCAACGGGTGGCCGCACGCGGTTGAATGTTGTTGGTCCGTCACACACAGTACTTGGTGAATTGTTTGCTGCTGAAGTGGGTTCCGTTGTCGATTACTATGACCTCAAAAATTCCGAACCGACAAATAATGTTTTGACATAAGAAATCCATTGTGTTCTACTCAATTATGCGTGCCGGAGGGATGACTTCGACCCACTTAGTGAAGTAGTCGATGCCAACAATGAGAAACTTTCTTTGACCAGATGATAGTGGCATGGAATCGAGGATATCGAGTCCCCATTATGCAAATGACTATGGTGCCTACAGGCCTCGTAATTCTGTGTGCTGCTAGTGGCTCATGGATCCGTGGACCTAGGAGCTCTTACATCTCTTGCCGAAGTCCATGGCATCACGCTCAATAGTGGGTCAATACAGACCCTGTCACATGATCTTGAATGCGAGGTTCTTTCCTTCGACATGCGAGCCATAGACGTGGAGGTGCACTTCACCTAGCTAGTACTCGGCTTCTCCATGAGTGAGGCATTTTAGGTAGGGGTTGAATATCCTCACAAGTATAATCTCCCATCAATGATCGTGTACCATTCTGCCATCTTTCTTATGCGCTTGGCTTCCTCAGGGTTTTCCGATAGTATCCTGTCCGTCAAATACCTTTGGTATGGGGTTATCCAGTTGTCACCTTCGTCCACCTACAGCACCTCGTGCTTTGGGTCGTCAATACTGGGTGCGGCTAGGACTTCCCATATGCTCTTGGCATACTGCTTCTAAGATCCCGTCATAGCGGCCCTGGACAATTGGTCGACCTTCCAGATTTCTGCCATCGGGATATGCATGATCTCAATCTTCTCGAACACCTGGGTTTGAACTCTCGCCTTAGCTAAGTACAAAGCGAGTCGAGGGCTTGATGTCTCAAAAGTCCCTTGGACTTGGTTGATCACCAGCTCTGAGTCACTATAAATGACCAATGCCTTTGTCGAGCACTCCTTGGCTAATCTGAGTCCTGCTAGGACAGTCTCATATTCTGCAACGTTGTTGGTCGCCGGTAATCTGAGTGCCAAAGAGTATTTTATCTTCAAGCCATCTGGAGTTTCGAGAATGATTTCGGCCTTGCTACCCGTCTGTGTGGATGATCTGTTAACGTACATGGTCCATATCGGGGTGCTCGCAATGCTTATGCTTTCGACCTGATTAGGGACGTCGAGAGTAGGGGTTGTCATTTCGTCCACGAGGGCCTTGCCCTTCTTGACCAACCGCGGTTAGAAGTCCATGTCAAACTTGCCCAATTCTATGGCCCACTTGACCAGTTGTCTTGACGTCTTTGGTTTCTACAGGATTTCCATCACTGGTGGGTTAGTTAGCACGACGATGCGATGGGCCTAGAAGTAAGGCCGCAACTTTCTGGTAGAGTAGATGAGGGCAAAAGTAATCCTTTCGGCGTGAGGGTAGGGACTCTGTGTTCGTTAGAACCTTACGTAGTACACGGCTCACTGCACATCTCCCTATTAATGAATAAGGATAGAGCTCAAGGCCGTATCTGATACCGCCAAATAGAGGTATAGGTCCTCAAATTCTGAAGGTGAGGTCAGGAGGGGAGGGTTAGAGAGGTATTCTTTGAGCTCATGGAGTGTGGCCTCGCATTCAGCAGTCCAACGAAACCTAGTCATCTTCATCCCAATGAAGGCCCTGAAGAACAACAAGTACTTTTCGGCTAATTTGGCTAGGAATCGTGAGAGGGTAGCAATCCTCCGTGTAAGCTTCTGGACCTCCTTCATGGTCCATGGTGGGCTCATGTCAAGGATGACTATTATCTTCTCTGAGTTTTCTTCGATGTCACACCGGGATACTATGAAGTCCAGGAATTTTTTGGATGTCACCTAGAACACACACTTCGTCGGGTTGAGCTTCATCTTGTGAGCCCAAAGAACCTCGAAGATCTTGGCCAAATCACGCACGTGGTCAACGGTGGCTCTACTTTTGACGACCATGTTGTCTATATATACCTCCATATTCCGTCCGATCTGGGTTTCAAACATCTTATTTACCAACTACTGATAAGTAGCACCGGCATTCTTTAGACCAAAGTGTATGACTTTGTAGCAATAGGTTCCCTGGTTGGTCGTAAATGACGTGTGCTCTTCGTCGTCCGGACTAATCCTTATCTGGTTATAGTCTGAGTAGGCATCCATGAAGCTCAGGGGTTCATGCCTGGACGTGGAGTCTACTAGTTGATCGATCCTCGGCAGTGAGAAGCTGTCCTTTGAGCAAACTTTGTTCACATCGGTGAAGTCGATGCATATCCGCCACTTGCTATTACTTTTCTTTACAAAGACAACATTCGAGGATAGGGCCCTTACTACTAATGATAGAGTCACTACTATCGAGGGCAAGGCCATTGATGCTGAGACGCTTATGGCCTCTATAGATGTTAGACATTCTGAATTAGAGGACTCTATCCGCCTTTCTGAGGAGTAAGAAATTGAGGCGGGAAAGCTTCCCTCTACCTTCGAGTGCATTGCTGGAGAGCAACGGATTGAGTCCCTGTAGCTAGCTGACAAACTTCGATAGTGTATTCGCCCCGAGGAGATGAGCATCCTCCTAAACAATTGGTTTAAGGAGAGGAGCAATCTTTGTCGGACCTTAGTATCCTTGATAAATCCTAACTTCCCTCTCGGCTGCCTGGATGTGAGGATCTCAGGGGCAACTGCACTTGCTGAGGTCAAGCATTTCAAAGGCGGTGATGACCAAGAGGCTCCTATAGAAGTGACCGAGCCCTTGCTTGAGCAAAATCCTGTAGGCCCCTGTTCCCCATGATTGTAAATTTGCATTAGGATTTCTCTTGGTGTATTTTGCCACATCGAAGTTAATATTGCTTTTTAACAACTCTCAGTCATTATCTAACTATGAAAGTTTGCCCATGCATATTAAGGGTCTAACCCTCGGAAGTACATATCTCAGCTCGTGGGTCACATGCTTGCTGAGCTGGCATCCAACCTTTTGAGGGGGTATTCATCAACTGTGCTCTAAAGCATCCATGAAGTTTGATATTCGGGCAACAATCCTTATAGTTGACTCTCAGCGAACTCCTACACACTCGATGTTTGGCCTCTCATTGAACTTGCTAGTCTTCAACACTCAGGTCTTGGTGCTGGTAGTGTATCCCCTCTTGATGGCCATCTTGCCTATTTGGGCATACACCTTTGGTGATTGTCTATTTAAATCGACATGATAAACAAACAATATGTCGAAACCACTTGTCTGACTCAAAGTCAACCTTGGTCAATGTATAGTATTGACATCAATTTAAATAGGCACACATATATGCAAGATTGAATTTGAAATATATAAGACATTTTATTTATTAACACGCAACTAATTACCATGCATTACATGCAGGCCAAAATGATTGGTAAGACGTACCTCTTGGTTTATAAGCTTAGCCTATCATTGATAGTATTTTTAATGTAAACAACATTCCGAATTCATAAGACTAGTTTACTAGCCTAAGTGTTTAGTTTATAAACCCCTTTTTGGAATACTGCAAATACAAGAAATAGTCCCACCAAATTTGGGGACAACTTGTTCCTGTATGCCAATTTTTCAATGGCCTTGATATTCCTTAATACTAAGTTGTCAATTATGATGAACCGATTTAATTAAATATTACCTGAATATAATATCCGTCAATAACTAAATACAAACTATAATAAACAACCATATATATATATATATATATATATATATCATACGTGCATATGATCCAAAATCATACCACAACATTGGTAGTTCTGACACTGAACCAAAAATTACGATGTCGAGCCTTTAGTAAGAAGAGATGCCTGCAAAAATATTAATCTAACATATACATTGTTGGGCCCCAATGTAAGGGCCCATAAAAGCACGGCCCAGAAGAAAGGGCCCAAGCGAGAGGCCCAAACGAGAGGCCCAGAGAAACACCAACAAGCCAAGAAAACTGGACAGTCTATGAGGTCCAAAACAGAGACCCAGAGACCAAACCCACAGAAGCCTAGGAGGTCCCATCCGCTCATAAGGAAGCTCGAGACAACGCTAGCGATACCAAAGTGCACGAGCACGGGAAAGACCAAGAACCCTAGAAGCCTTGCCAAGTCTCAGAACCATCCGAGTGGCCAAGAAGAGACACCCGGGCTTTTCCCCAGAAGGCCCTCCAAGAGCTGCCACCTCTCACGAGTCCACGAACTCACAAGGAATGCTCCACCCAGGAACGAGGACTGTTCATTCGCGACCAGAATGCCCGGCTAAGCAACTTCACCGATTCCCAAGAAACCTACAACCATTGTCGTCGCCCGTCTCAACAGGGCACGCCTAGTCAAATCACGACTAACGATCAGACCCTACGCACACAGGCCTACCAGCGGCGCCAGTCGCATGCTCTTCCGCACGACAGCAGCATTAAATGAAGTCAGTGGGACACTGCACAGCCTCCATCCAGCAAACGCCACGTGTCCCCTCCCCAACAACCTGATTTCTCCTATAAATACCCAGTGAGGTCCCTCTCTAAAGGGACCGGCTTTTTCTCCCAGAACTCCCCCTAGAAGGAGAACATCTCTCGACCACTCAACCTTCACTTCCCTACGAGACGGAACAAAAAAGAGTGAGAAGCTCCCCAGCGAGAGTGAAAAAGGCCCCCAGTGAGCATAGCCTCCTAAAAAAGAGATGCAAAACAATAGACAAGGAAAGGATCAACCCTAACACTTGTACTTTGTAAAGACTTCAACCTAAATAGTGAAGCATTTCTAAGGCCCCGAGCCTCGTGTTTTTCCTCCCCATTTAAGAGGAGGTTTTCCACGTAAAAGATCCGGTCTAGATCTTCCTCTCGCATCCAACACCTCAATTATTTGTGTTGCTCGGAAACAACGTATCTGACTGGACCTCGCGGATCCAGAACTCCTGGAAACCACGGATCAGACTGGACCTCGCGGATCCAGAACGCAACATTGCCGCCGTCTGTGGGAACGCTGAACAAAAAGCTCACAAGCTTCCCCCCTCGCAAAACAACCATCACCCCGAAGATGATCAGCAGACAAGACAGCACATCCATCCGGGAAGAGGAGCGCTACAACAGGTGCCTCCCATCGGGTGGCAGAGTGAGTAGCGGCCCTGGAACTAGCGTACGCAAGCTAGTACAGAAGGTGGACAGCCTCACAAGAGCCGTCTTCACCCTCCGAGAGAAGGTGGACGAGCAATCTAGGGGCCCGCACCCCAAAAGCCCGCGTCCAGCAGCGGCCCAGAGGCAACACTCGGCACGGACTCCTGGCGAGTTGAAGGACTACCTCAACAGAAAAAGTCCATGAGCCAAGCCCCGACGAAGAAAGGGCTCAAAAGGCTCTGAAAGACGGTCTTCGGGCCCAAAATCGGCGAAACAAGTCAGCCAGGAGGACAGAAGACCCCCTACCCCCGAGGGTAGGGGAAGGAAAAAGAAGGGCGAGCACCCAGCTGAAGGCCCAAGGGCCGTCCGGGCAAGAAGAGCCCGAACGGATGGTCCTTGGAGGAGGAAGGCCCTCGGGCCCACTTGCTCTCACTGACTCCCTCACCAACATCCTGTGGTAGATCAGGGACGAGGAGTTCCTGAGATGGCCCAAGGTGTTGAAAAACTCAGAGGGAGGCGACCAGTGGGAGTACTGCCATTACCACTGCAGCCGAGGCCATGACACCGAGGACTGCCGGAAGCTCCAGGTGGAGATCGAGCGGCTCGTAATGGAGGGCTATCTCAACTGCTTCCTGCCACGACCCGGGCATGGCCCCGGAACAGTGGGACGCACCCGGTCGCACAGCTCTAAGGGCAAAGCCGTAATGGGCGCAGAGCACGCCTGACCACCCGCTGGGGGCTCCAATATCGGCGAGGCCAGCCCCAAGCACAGTCGTCGCAAGGACCAAGGAAACGGCGAAAGAGGAGCATGAAGGCCCAAGCGCGCGGACTGATGTAAAAAAAAAAAGAGAGAGCGAAGCCCCTAGAGGCCGCTCAATGTAAAACCTGTACATCAATAAAAACGTCCCTTCATTACGCCATTCTGAAGCATTCTCATGCTCCCTCACCAACGATGAAGCAACTCGCAGCACAAACTCAAAAACTAGGCTGTGACCGAGCAGTCCCAAAGGCCGAGCCCCAGAGGTCAAAACTCAAAAACTCGGCTGTGACCGAGCGGTCCAAGAGGCCGGGCCCTAGAGGTCAAAACTCAAAAACTCGGCTGTGACCGAGCGGTCCCAGAGGCCAGGCCCCAGAGGTCAAAACTCAAAAACTTGACCAGCTGTGACCGAGCGGTCCTAGAGGCCGGGCCCCAGTGGTCAAAACTCAAAAACTCGGCTGTGACCGAGCGGTCCCAGAGGCCGGGCCCCAGAAGTCAGGCAACAAAAACAAAGCCAAAGGGTTCAAAGCTAGAGGTCCCCGAAAGGATCGTACGCCCAAGCCCAAGAAATTAAAGGGTCGAGAACCTTAAAGAATATCACGCGCTCAAAGCTAAAGCGTTAAGCGCCGTACATGGCGCCACAAAAAGAAAAAGAAAAAAGAGACACCCATAGACACGAGACAGGAGAAACATCCGAAGCCTTGATGCAAAAAGGACAAAGTCTTATTCATAAAGAATGAATCTCTGTACAAGTGTAGCAAAATAAGAAAAGAAACAATGTATCAAGGGAGCACCCCTCAACTCCCTCCTTGAGCCTCTTGGACTCCTGAAGATCCCGCCTGGCCTGCCGGAACCGGCTCCTCAAGTGTGAGAGGTTCACCATCAGGCCCTGCCCGAGGGGGTCCAGGGAAAGGCCTCATCCGCAACGCCGTACAAGTCTTCCACGCTCAAGGCGCTGGCGTTCATGGGATCGAGGATGGCTATAGGAAATTACGGACGGACCAGCCGCGCCACTCGGCGGCACATGCGGATGCCGTCCCAGAACTTGCCATCCAACACTGGAGCCATCTCAGCAATCTACACAGACGTCCTCAGCCTCTCCTCCTGGCAAAGGATCCGATCCTGAAGGAGGCCCTGCCAAAGCCGCGGGAGCTTGACAGTGTCCTCCAAAGAAGCAATCTTCTCCTTAGCTTCAGCCAGCTCCGCTTCCGCCCATTGCGCAGCTTCATGGGCGGCCCTCGAAGACCCCATTTCTAGGCGGGATTGGGCGATCACTCCCACCAGATCACTGAGGCCAGCAATCAGGCGCTGGAGCTGCGAGAAAAGGTTCATCAAGATGTGAACAGCTGGAAGTAAGGCAAGAAAGGAAGCAGCAGGTTACCTTAGAAACAAGAGGATCGTCCCCTGTGCCACGCTCCCCATGGGTCTCAGACCCTCAAGACCGCTCCCGGGCCCGTAGGCGCCACCTCGGACATAGACTCGTGGGCCGAGTAAAGGCACCGGAAAGTCTCCCTCAAAATCAACGTCCCGGGAAACTCGGGGACCGCCGACTTCGACCACGGTGGGGCGCTTAGAAGGATCGGGAGGCAAGAGCTCGTCGACACTCAAGTCCTCGACCTCCACCACCTCTCGGACCATTTCAGCCGTCATCCCCTCTCGAGTCCACCGTGGCACTTCCGGCTCCTATGTCCTCGGAAGGGTCATCAATCCTATCCGAGACGTCACCAGGAAAATCAGCGGGAACGCCGAGGACGAAATCATCACAGAGGGGCTGGACGTCCGAGAGCTCCGCAGTCTGAACAAGAACCCCCACGGGTGCAGCTGGAGGATTAGCAGTGGAAGTGAAGACGAGACCGTCAAATCCCGAGGACCCCGGAAGAGAGACTCCAGTCCTCGCCCTCTTGATCAAAGGAACGTCATCGTCATCATCATCACAGGGGGACTGGATGCGCGGGAGCTCTGCGATCTGTACAATGGCTCTTGAAGACTCAGCCAGAATATTAGCAGTGGAAGTGAAGCCGAAGCCTCCAGACCCCGAGGACTCAGGCAAAGAACCAATCCCCGACCTCTGAAGCAGAGGAGCAGCCACGTCATCGTCGCTCAAATCATCGATGTCAAAACCATCATCATCACCGGATGAGGGCTCAGCAACGGGACCCCCAATCCTCAGTGTCCCAGCACTCATCCTCGGTCCCCACTTGGCTTCCACGAATTTCTCAGGGGACAGCCAAATGTTGCATTTGTTCAGATGAAAGGTCCACAGATTGGCCAGCACCAAGTCCGTATACACCTTCACATTCTCCCTGTCCTCCTTCGAAGGGTCAGAGCTATACTGGCTAGCCACCTTCCCCCACTTAAAAGGGACGGCCCAGTGCTCGTGGACGCCGAGAAAGAAAAACTTATCCTTCCACCGCTTCGTGGAGTCCGGGTTACCTCCGCACATCAAGGAAAATTTCGGGCGGGGAGTCATTACAATCCAGTCAAGGTTCTGTGTTAAGCGGAACATCACCTTGACCGTAAGAGCATTCAAGAGCTTCTCGTGACACCGGAAGAAATGCACAAGAATACCAGATACCTCACTGCATTTGGCTGAAGCCGGGCGAGAGGCACCCCGAGTGCCCTCATAATGTCATAGAGCTCCTCCACGATGGGAAACTGTAGCCCACCTTTGAGGTGGACTTCGTAAACGGTAATGAAGCCATCCTGAGGATACAACGCCCTATCATGCGACTCCGGAATCATCATGGCTATAGACTTAGGGATTCGGTATCGAGCTCGAATCTCCGTGAGCTTGTCGAGCGTCATCGTGGAGGCAATCTGTCTCACCCCAGGCGCCATAAAAGCCAAAAAATAAGAAGAAGAAGAGACTCGAACGGAGGAGGGATGGAAAGCCTCAGCACTTGGAGGAAAAAGACGAAAAGTAGGCGCGAAGATGGAAAATCGGGGCAAGGAGGCGTTTAAATAGCCTTAGAATGCAAAAAGGCGTACTCATTACCCTTGCCACGCATCGACCGGCCATTCGCCTCAGAAGCATGATGGCCTTTCCTTCCCAAGGCGCCTGTCAGCGCGTCACATCAGCCAGATATCGCATTTAATGCTCCACGGGGAAGTGAAGCGGCGGCGATGGGAAGGTCTCGGACCCAGAAGAAGCCCTGGGACCACCTCCCACTAAGCTCAATATCATACTTGCCATAAGGACGCACATGCCCGGACGGTCACTATGAAGAGCCTAATCCGGAACACAGACTATCGTACTCGGACCCACTCAGGGACGTCCGTGTCAAGTCATAAATGCGCACGCGGCCAAAGTCAAGCAAGAAGCGGCCAACTCCTCTAGCAGACCAGCGACTTCATGCCAAACGGCTGAGAACCTCGGACCCTTTGGCATGGGGGGCTATGTTGGGCCCCAATGTAAGGGCCCATAAAAGCACGGCCTAGAAGAAAGGGCCCAAGCGAGAGGCCCAAATGAGAGGCCCAGAGAAGCTCCAACGAGCCAAGAAAACTGGACGGTCTGTGAGGTTCAAAACAGAGACCCAGAGACCAAACCCACAGAAGCCCAGGAGGTTCCGTCCGCTCATAAGGAAGTTTGAGGACAACGCTAGCGATACCAAAGTGCACGAGCACGGGAAAGACCGAGAACCCTAGAAGCCTTGCCAAGTCTCAGAACCATCCGAGAGGCCAAGAAGAGACAACCGGGCTTTTCCCCAGAAGGCCCTCCAAGAGCTGCCTCCTCTCACGAGTCCACGAACTCACAAGGAATGCTCCACCCAGGAACAAGGACTGTTCATTCGCGACCGGGAATGCCAGCTAAGCAATTTTGCCGATTCCCAAGGAACCTGTAACTACTGCTAGTCGCCATCTTAATAGGGCACGCCTAGTCAAATCAAAACTGACGCTCAGACCCTACGCACACATGCCTACTAGCGGCACCAGTTGCATGCTCTTCCGCACGACAACAGCATTAAATGAAGTCAGTGGGACACTGTACAGCCTCCATCCATCAAACGCCACGTGTCCCCTCCCCAACAAGCTGATTTCTCCTAAAATACCTAGTGAGGTCCCTCTCTAAAGGGACCGGCTTTTTCTCCTAGAACTCCCCCCAGAAGGAGAATATCTCTCGGCCACTCAACCTTCACTTCCCTACGAGACGGAACAAAAAAGAGTGAGAAGCTCCCCAGCGAGAGTGAAAAAGCCCCCCAGTGAGCATAGCCTCCTAAAAAAGAGATGCAAAACAATAGGCAAGGAAGGGATCAACCCTAACGCTTATACTTTGTAAAGACTTCAACCTAAATAGTGAAGCATTTCTAAGGCCCCGAGCCTCGTGGTTTTTTCTCCCCATTTAAAAGGAGGTTTTCCACGTAAAAGATCCGGTCTAGATCTTCCTCTCGCATCCAACACCTCAATTATTTGTGTTGCTCGGAAACAACGTATCCGACTGGACCTCGCGGATCCAGAACTCCTGGAAACCACGGATCAGACTGGACCTCGCAGATCCAGAACGCAACATACATACATATCAAATAATATTGCGGAAGTAAAAACACATCCCTAACAAACTTCCTTCAACCTGCACAACGTGAAATATCATATTTTACTTCCATATAATTAATCTAGCACAAAAATAATAATCCTGTCCATGATCAAATACAACATCGACAGTTTCGGACATCATAAAAATACCACATAGGGTAATAATAATACCCAAAAATCCATAATACATCAAAAACTATGTCCAAAAACCTAACTAACTAGTCTACAATGACCAAAACGATCTAAACCTGACCAAAATACAACAATACCTAAATATCAAAACTAACAAGTCTAAACTTTTCTTAATCTTCAATCTAACTCGTTGGGCAAAAACTCCTGCATCTCCTACTCATCTGAAAGTTAGTAAAAATAATAAGAAAATGGAAGTTTTAGATTGAAGTTTTAGATTGATTTGCTACTCCAACTTAAGTGAGTGTTCATTGATAATGGAAGTTTTAGAGATTTGCTTTACTTGGATGCTTTCTTCAAATTAGGCTTAAAAAAGAATCAACTAAAACCTGCCGAATTCCCATTATACGGCCTCGACAATGAGCCTGTGCCCGTTCAAGGGACTATCCAATTGGAGGTCACCTTGGGCACGTATCCAAAAATAGCAAGTCGAATGCTCACCTTCCTGGTGGTTGACCTACCCTCAGTATATAACGCTATACTGGGCAGACCGTGCTTGACAGCATTTGGGGCGGTTACCTCGATTCCACACCTCAAAATGAAGTTTCCAACACCCTACGGCATCGGAGAGGTGCTGGGCGACCAGGTTACTGGATGAATCTGTTACATGTCACAGATTGCCCCAAGCGGCAACGCTAGAATGGTTGGGGAACTCGACCTTCGGGACGAGACAATCCGTCAGCAAGCGCAGTCCGGTGAAGCCACGGATCTAATCCCACTGAACCCGGAGGAGCTGGAGAAGTGTGTACAGATCAGCGACTCACTCACCGGACCGCTACGCGATAAACTGATTGCGCTCCTGCGAAGGAATGCTGACCTTTTCACATGGACTCCAGCGAACATGCCTGGAATCCTAGTAGAGATAATGGACCATAAGTTGGGGCTTGACTCCGGCTGAAAACCCGTCAGGTAGAAACGGAGGAACCACTCCATTGAAAAACTGATCGCCATTCGAGAGGAGGTCAAAAAGCTGCTGGACTGGCTTCATCAGGGAGGTTCAATACCCTTACTGGCTCTCTAATGTCGTCTTAGTAAAGAAAAGCAACGGAAAATGGCGGATGTGCGTCGATTTTACCGACGTAAATAAGGCTCGTCCGAAGGACAGCTTTCTCTTGCCCAGGATCGACCTGCTGGTTGACTCAACAGCCAGACATGAGCTGCTAAGCTTCATGGACGCCTACTCGGACTACAACCAGATCCGAATGAGTCCGAAGGACGAGGAGCACATCTCGTTCATTTCTGATCAGGGCACCTACTGCTATAAAGTAATGCCTTTCGGACTTAAAAACGCTGGAGCGACCTACCAACGCTTGGTCAACAAAATATTCGAAAAAAAAATTGGTCGCAACATGGAGGTCTGCATCGACGACATGCTTGTCAAGAGCAAGGTTACCGGCGACCACATCCCCGACCTGGAAGAGTCATTCGAGGTGCTCTGCAAGCACCACATGAAGCTGAACCCAGCTAAGTGTATCTTCGGAGTAGCCTCTGGTAAATTCCTGGGTTTGATCATCTCCCAATGTGGGATCGAGGCTAACCCAAAGAAAATCAAGGCGCTTGCCAACATGGCTCCGCCACGGAACTTGAAGGACGTCCGGCGACTGACTGGACAGCTGGCAGCACTGTCCTACTTCCTCGCAAAGTACTGTGACAAGTACTAGCCCTTCTTCAAAGCTCTTAGAGGAACAAAATCCAACGGGTTTCAATGGACAGCGGAATGCCAAACCGCTTTTGATGAACTGAAACAGTATTTGGCCAGCCCTCCGTTGTTAGTGTCCCCCAAGGGCGGAGAGGAATTATATCTTTACCTGGCAGTGTCGGAGGCATCCCTCAGTTCTGTCCTCGTGCGCCAGGACTCTGACGCTCAGCGGCTGGTCTACTACGTGAGTAAAACGTTGACCGGCCCAGAGACCCGTTACTCACGCGCAAAAAAATTGGCCTTGGCTCTAATATTCTCCGCGCGGAAGTTAAGGCCTTAGTTTTAGGCCCACCGGATAGTGGTCCTCACGGATCAGCCGCTGAAAAACATACTCCAAAAACCTGACATTTCTAGACGGTTGGTAAAATGGGCTATCGAGTTGGGCGAGTTCGACATCGAATTCCAGCCCAGGCCTGCTGTGAAGGCACTGGCGCTGGCTGATTTCATTGTCAAGACTACAACCCCAGTCCTCGAGGAATAGCTCGAAGAAAGCACGAAACTGCTTGTCGGAGTTCCAAAATGGATACTCCATGTTGACGGATCATCTACGGACACGGGCAGTGGAGCTATGGTGGTCCTTACGACCCCCAACGGGTTTGAGGTGAAATACTCCCTCAGGCTCAATTTCCCTACAACCAATAATGTTGCCAACTATGAGGCCTTGTTAGCCGGATTGCGGGTAGCCATGGAGTGCTCTGCCAAGAGATTGGCAGTTTACAGTGACTTCGAGCTAATCGTTAATCAGGTTAACGGAGGCTTCCAGGCGAACAACCCTCTCTTGGCCAAGTACTTGGCAAAGGCAATGGAGGCTGCCCAGGGTTTCGACAAACTAACCCTGGTTCACGTTTCCCGTACTGAAAACTGAAAGGCGGACCAGCTGGCCAAAGCCGCTGCAGCCGAAAATCTGGAACAGTATACGAGGGACATGCGGGAGATCCTAGATGCTCCCAGCATTGAGAAGCGAGAGGCAATGCAGATTTCTGAAGCAAAAAATTGGATGACGCCTTTCCTAAACTATCTAGTGGACGGATCATTGCCAGAGGATGTGGAGAAGGCCAAACAGGTCAAGAAGACAGCCGGCTGGTATGCTGTGGTTGACAGACGGTTATACCGCCGTGGCTACTCGACTCCATACCTTCGCTGTCTAACTCCCAAAGAGGATGACTACACTTTAAGCGAAGTCCACTTCGGGATCTGTAGGTCGCACATTCGCGAAAAAAACTTAGCCTTTAAGGTCATGCGCCAGGGCTATTACTAGCCCTCGATGAAAAAAGACGCGCTGGAGTTTGTGAAGAAATGTGAAAGCCGCCAACTTTACAGCAACCTTCACTGCCAGCCATCCGCAGATCTGAAGGCCCTTCAGGCCCCTTGGCCCTTCACGCAATGGGGGCTGATCTCCTCAGCCCGTTTCCCACTGCCACGGGGCAAAGAAAATTCATCATCGTGGGCATCGACAATTTTACCAAGTGGGTCGAAGCCGTTCCACTGGCTAAGATTACAGAGCACAACGCCCTAGAGTTCCTCCGCCAGAACATCGTCTGTAGATTCGACGTCCCCGATGTCATCGTGAGCGACAACGAGACCCAATTCTCTAGGAAACGCTTAACCAAGTATTGCACCAGCCTTGACATCAAGTTGGTCCACACTTCGGTGGCATACCCCCAAACAAATGGACAGGTGGAGGAGACAAACCGAACGTTGCTCCATGGATTAAAGACTAAGTTGGAGGAGCAGGGGGCTCCTGGGCGGACAAGCTCCCTTCCGTTCTTTGGTCTTATCGAACAACCTTGAAGGAACCAACGCGTGAGATGCCCTTCACCTCTTGTTACAGGACTGAGGCGATAATCTCGGTTGAAATCGGGCTTCCAAGTCTCAGGGCGGAGTCCTTCGACCCATTGACTAACTCTCAAAAAATCAGGGAACACTTAGACTTGTTAGAGGAAGCCTGCGACGCTGTCAGAGTACAGACAGCAGCCTACCAATATCGGATCGCCCGATACTACAACAAAAAGGTTAAGGCACAATGATTCGATGTGGGAGACCGGATCCTACGAGGTTCGAGGCCACAGGCAAGCTGGCCGGCCGTAATAAGCTCTCTCCTAACTGGGAAGGGCCTTTCCTTGTCTCTGTCGTCCTGCGAAACAGAGCCTACAAACTCCAGAGACAGGACGGAAAACTGGTTCCACGAACGTGGAATGCCATCCACCTCAAACGATACTTCCAGTAGTAGACACAGGTATGCATTTGCATTATTGTTTGCACTCGCTTGCTTGTTTTGATTTCGCGAAAAATAAGTGTTTACTTAGCATCCTTCCTATATACATGTGCATATGTTCTCTTTGCAGGTTACCCGACCTAGACTGCCCCTAAGTCGGGAGGGTCTTCACTCTCTCATTAAACCCTGGTCATCCAGGCGGCCCATAAGCGGTCGAACTTAAACCTCAGCCATCCAAGCGGCCCATTAGCGGTCGTATTTAAACTCTGGTCATCCAGGTGGCCCATAAGCGGTCTACTATAAACCCTAGTCATCCAGGTGGCCCACAAGCGGTCTAATATGAACCTCGGTCATCCGAGCGGCCCATTAGCAACTCGTATCTAAACCTTGGTTATCAAGTTGTGACGGACCGGTTATTTTTCCGAATAACCCTTCCGTCAATAAACTAATATAGTTTAATATTTAATAATTTTTGTAGAAAATTGCGAGTTCCCGAAACTTGAACGCTTACCAAAATACAGGTACTTGTAAGAAACTCGCACAACATCCACAGATATAATTTAAAATCATACACAGGATCTCCGTTCCACTAAACCTTAGTAGTGGTACCGGGGTCATAACTCAGGTATGACGTCGGAGGTAAAGATGCCAACTATAGAACCCAAGCATAACCACAAAAATAATCAAGGGAAGCGTTATAATCCATCATACAAAATCAAACCATTTGTCCACAAAATCTCCCATGCCATACATAGTCAAAATAGATCCTCGAGGTTTCTTCAAAATCCACGTTGTCGATCTTACTTCTTGGTCCTACTGCTTTAAGTCAGCATCGTGGCATTTTCATCTGAAAAGAGAGAGTGTAAGGGTGAGCTTAGCGCTCAAAGAAGTATGATCATAACTCACTATCAAGCTATGGATGATATAATCATAAAAAGGGGTAACATGCAATCAAAATATCATGGAATATGGAAGGGAAAGAACATTCAATTATCATTTAACTTATGTTTTCATATTTTTACTTTAATCTTTGCGGACCCGGCCAGGGTCGTCGTACTAGCAAACGATGCGGGAGGACGAGGAAAGGATCATGATTCTACCCCATGATCTAAGGCCGTGAGGGATTATCTTTAGCGACCCTCCGTTGGGTCGTGCACATCATATCGTGCCATATCGTATCGCCCCATTCCCCCGGGGTACCAGGGCAGTCCTCGTTCTTCCACAGTATTATCCCAAGCCGTGACACCGCCATCACTCGCTCCCACGAGCGACCAGAATACGCGGCCAGAGTATTCTTCGGGTTTCCACCGAGATGAACGTGTCAAACCAGAGAATACTACCCATCTAGAAGTCCATGGTCCTAGTTTCATGATTCTGATTCTATTTCCATTTCTATTTGAGGGAAAGTCCACCATATCCATTTTTGCCGTATCTCCCGCCATTGGGAGGTCTTATCATACATAAGTCACCTTGTGAACTTCCCTCCATGTACTTGTTCGGTTCTCACTTTCTATTGGTACTTAAGCATGTTGTCCACATTTTCATTTATATGCACCTTATCATAATTAATGAGTGGAATTTAGATTTCTTACCATTTATAGGCCATTCACATCGAGGGACGTGACGATTCGGACCTTAAAATCGAATTAGCATTATTTGGAGAAGAAAGTACAAGAAACTCGGATCGACATGAGATTAGGGTTTGGTAGTACTGCATCGCTCAATTTGGAGCTTTATTTAGTCAATAAGTCATAGATTCCGTGGTCGTGATGAGTTATAGATTATGTATATTTTGTGTGGGTATTGGGACATTAATACCTGATGAAGAACGAATAAAAAGCATAAAAGAATAAATAGTGAGTATGAAAATACTTGCCTCGACGCGTACTATCACTTTAAAAATCGGCTCTCGGTCGAACTCGACTTTATACCTTGATTTTCTCCTTTCTCTCTCTAGGTTGACGTTCTCTCTCTCTCTCCGCCTAAATGCTTCGGGAAAAGTGTGGGGAAGAAATGGAAAGGTGTGAGAAATTGTAGGCCGACCGGGTATTTATAGTGCTCGGGCCGCTCGAGCGCCTAGCGAGCGCCCCGAGCGAGCGCGAGTATTCGGAGGCTTCGGAAGCTTCGGGAAAATTCGCCGGGCGGCTGGCGTGCACGAGAAGATTCTGGAAGCGCCGCTCGAGCGGGCTTCGAGCGAGCATCGAGCGGGATAGTTTCTGGTTCACTGGCTCGAGCGAGGCTCGAGCGGTTAGCTTGCCAACGATACTTTAACCACATTTTTCGAAGATTTTCTCCCAAATCTCTTCCAAGACTCTTATTTAGGTATCCATTATGTTATTTATTATTTTACTGATTGATTCGTGAATTGGGAACCTCACAACTCTCCTCTTCTTATAGAAATTTCGTCCCCGAAATTTAACAATGCTAAAAATTGAAAGAATTTTACATACCTTGAAAGAGATGGGGATACTTTTCCCGAACTTCGTCTTCTCTTTCCCATGTTGCTTCTTCACGGGAATGGTTCCGCCATAATACTTTAACAAGAGGGATTACCTTTGAGCGCAGAGTTTGTTCTTTTTTGTCGAAAGAATTTCTATTGGTTCTTCCACATAAGATAAGTCCTTATTGATAGCTAATGGACTATAATCAATCACGTGCGTGGGGTCATAAACGTATTTTCTTAACATCGAAACATGAAAAACATTATGTACCTCGGCTGAGCTAGGTGGCAATGCCAATCGATATGCTACTTTGCCAACTCGGCCGAGGATCTCAAATGGTCCGATGAAACGTGGTTTTAATTTTCCCTTAACACCAAATCTGGAAACTCCCTTCCATGGTGCCACTTTAAGGAAAACAAATGTCGCCACTTCAATTTGAGCTCAGTTCTCCTTTGATCGGCATAACTTTTCTGCCGACTCTGGGCAATCTTTAGTTTTTCAATAACTACTACAATCTTTTCTGATGTTTCACGGATTATATCAGGGCCTAGCAGGCGCCTATCTCCTGTCTCTTCCCAATGTATGGGTGATCGACACTTCCTTCCGTAAAGTGCCTCAAAGGGAGCCATTCCGATACTCGCCCTGAAACTCACATATCAGAGGCGAACTCTGCTAGTGCTAAGTGATCATCCCAATTTCCTTTGAACTCTAATACCGAAGCTCAAGCATATCTTCTAATATTTGAATCGTCCGCCGTATTGTCCATCGTTTGAGGATGATAGGCCGTACTAAACTTCAACTTCGTTCCTAATTCACGATGTAAGCTTTCCTAAAATTTAGAAACGAATCGTGGGTCACGATCGACACAATTGATACTCGCACACCATGAAGTTTAACAATTTCATGAATATAAAGTTGTGCTAGTCTATCACGAGAGTAGGTGGTCCTGGATGGTGATGAAATGAGCGGACTTTGTCACCGATCTACGATAACCCGCATCGCATCGTGGTTCCTTGGGGTTCTTAGCAACCCGGACACAAAATCCATCGATATATCTTCCCACTTCCAACTCGAATGGGTAAGGGCTGTAATAATCCGTAGAGGGTTTCTTTCTTTCGCTTTTAATTGTTGACAAATAAGGCACTGCCGATTTAAGGCAACAATTTCCCTTCGCATATTTCTCCACCAGAACATTTTCCTTAGATCCTGGTACATCTTGTTTACTCCAGGATGGATTGTATATTTAGACCGATGTGCCTCTTTCATTATCTCCTCTTTAAGATCTTTGTCATCGGGTACACACAACCGTTCCCGAAATCTTAAAATTCCATTAGCGCGTTCATTGAAATCAACCCGGGAATCCTTACTGAGGTTGCTGGCAATATCTGCCAAAAACGGGTCCTTCTTTTGTCCTTCCTTGATTCTCTGGAGGATCTCGGGTTGCACTTGTAAGAAGGATACTATCATTCTATTTCCTTCACGAATCGCCGAATGTCATAGGACTTTTTTAAGCAGTCTAGTATTTCCATCTCGCTTGACTTGTAAACTTGCTATAAAATCGGTCCGACGACTCAGAGCATCTCGACCACATTTGCCTTCCCGTGTTTATAAAGTATATCACAATCATAATCTTTAAGAAACTCGATCCATCGCTCCGTTGCCTCATGTTTAGCTCTTTTTTTGCAGAATAAGTACTTGAGGCTTTGATGGTCGGAATATACTAAAAACTTTTCACCATATAGATAATGCCTCCATATTTTTAGTGCGAACACCACGGCAAATAATTCCGAGTCATGAGTCGGGTAATTTTGCTCATGGATTTTTAATTGTCGGGATCCATAAGCTATCACCTTACCCCTTTGCATTAGAACACATCCAAGGCCATACTTAGAGGCGCGCAATACACCTCGAATCCTCCCGAATTATCAGAAGGGCTAGAATAGGTGTTGATGTTAAGCAATCTTTAGTTTCGAAAGCTTTGATCACACTCGCCTGTCCGCACAAAGTTTACTTCTTTCTTTGTTAGACGAGTGAGGGTAATGCTATCTGAGAGAAATTTTCCACGAAACGGCGATAATAGCCGGCCATCCCTAAGAAACTACGAACTTCTGTCACAGTAGTGGGTCGACTCCAATTGACCACTGCTTCGATTTTCTGTGGGTCCACCGAGACACCTCCATTAGAAATTACATGACCCAAGAATACTACTTTATCCAACCAAAATTCACATTTCTTCAATTTTGCAAACAATTGGTGTTCCCGAAGAGTCTGAAGAACAATCCTCAAATGTTCCTCATGTTCCGTGTGTCCCTTAGAATAAATTAAGATATCATCGATAAAGACCACCACAAACTTGTCTAGGTATGGTTGTAAGACCCGATTCATTAGGTCCATGAATACGGCCGGGGGCATTGGTCAGCCCAAACGGCATCACAAGGAATTCATAGTGTCCATACCTTGTTCGGAAGGCCGTTTTGCCACGTCTTCCGTTTAACACGGAGCCGATGATATCCGTGATTGAAGATCAATTTTTGAAAAACACACGTGCTCCTTTGTAGTTGATCGAAAAGATCATCAATCCGTGGTAGCGGGTACTTGTTTTTTATTGTTATTTTATTTAGCTCGATAGTCGATGCATAACCTTAAAGACCCATCCTTTTTCGTACAAATAGGACTGGAGCACCCCATGGAGAAACACTAGGTCTAATGAAACCTAAATCTAGAAGGTCTTGCAATTGTTGCTTTAACTCTTGTAGCTCAGCAGAGCCATACGGTAGGGTGCTTTTGAAATAGGTGCTGATCCCTAGACGAGATCAATCCCAAATTCAACTTCTCGACGAGGGGGTAGAGTAGTCAATTTATCAGGGAATACATCCTCAAACTCACACACCACTGGGATGTCTTTAATTGACAATGCATGGCTTTCTTTTTCCGTAACATAGGCCAAATAGGCTTGGCATCCACTTTTGAGCATATGACGGGTTTGGAGTGCCGAAATGAAGCTAGACGACTCCACCCGTCTGACTCCTTGAATGTGAAAAGATTCACATCCGGGGATCTCAAAATTAACCTTTTTATGAAAACAGTCAATCGTTGCATGGTTTTTGGACAACCAGTCCATTCCCAAAATAACATCGAACTCATGCATATCAAGGAGAATCAAATCAACACTTAGGGGTAATCCATTTACCTCGACTACGCATCCTGGGTAAGAAACATCAGTAAGAATGGAAGACCCCATGGGTGTGGATACCGCCAAGGTATAGTCAAGGCATACGGGTAAAATTGTAACTTGACGAGCTATTCGAGGGGAAACAAAAGAATGCGTAGACCCGGAATCAAATAATACCGAACAAGGAATTCCACAGGATATAGAGCGTACCTTCTACCACGTCATCTCGATGCTTTAGCCTCATTTGCAGATACTGCGCAAAGGCTTTTCCTTGAATAGTGGGCTTCGAGGCACGAATTGTCAAGGCGGCTGAGGGCACTCTTTTGCTTTATGTCCTACTTGACTACAGTTTAAAACAACCCCTGATCATTTTAAGACAGGGTCTATTCCCGTGCATCTTCCCACAATGTTTACATGACCCCACCGAGGCTTGGGAGGATGACGAGTTCTGTCCACTCTTTTGACCAAAACTCAGCTGCTTGGGCTTTTTGGATGGTCCCTCCGAACTTGCCCGTGAATTAGTGCTCATTCCAGCCTTACTCAATGATCTTTTCTTGAAAAGGTCTTCTTTTGCAAGCTCTTGTTCACAAATTAAGGCTCGATCTAATACATCAGCATATGTTGTTAGTTTGAAGGGGGCCAATTGCTTACGGATCTCATCCCGTAAACCCGACAAAAACTTCCTTGCCTTCTTTTCTTCCTCATCCACCATATAAGAAGCAAATCGTGACAACTCCGTAAACCTAGCATCATATTGTGCCACAGACTGATTACCTTGTCTTAATCGAAGAAATTCCTCCTCCTTCTGGATACGGAGGCTGGAGGGAAAATATTTTTCCAAAAATGCATCCTCAAACATCTGCCATGAAATTTCCTCCTCCGGAACGCCCAAGGCTCTCTTTTTCATTTGCCACCAATGATGGGCCTCGCCCTCGAGCCGATAAGATGCAAATAATACTCGATCTTCTTCTGGACATCGAATTACAGAAAATACTTTCTTTATTCTTTCTAACCACGTATCCGCTTTTACGGTCCGGTTCCCCGAAATTCGGAACCCGTTCTTGAACAAAACGATCATATGCGGATGGTCCAGATTTGCGAGGGGCCAGCATTGGAGCAGAATAGGGTCGAGATTTCGTTGCCCCAAGGCCTCAATAACATCTGCCATTCGCCCAAAGATTCATATACTCGGCCTCCCGATCTTGAGGCTGGTTGTTGCCTCGAGATCTTCTACGTCCGGGTGGCATCTTTTACTTACTTCAAACGAAATCATTAATTAGAATCGACTAGACTAATAACTTTAATGACTAGGTCTTCTATCCTAAGCTTCCGCAAAGATTCGATTCATCTACCTATGGCATCTTCCTCTCTCGATACCAATCGGTGGACGGACCGGGTTATTTTTCCGAATAACCCTTCCGTCAATAAACTAATATAGTTTAATATTTAATAATTTTTGTAGAAAATTGGGCGAGTTCCCCGAAACTTGAACGTTTACAAAATACAGTACTTGTAAGAAACTCGCACAACATCCACAGATATAATTTAAAATCATACACAGGGATCTCCGTTCCACTAAACCTTAGTAGTGGTACCGGCGTCATAACTCGTATGACGTCATGGAGGTAAAGATGCCAACTATAGAACCCAAGCATAACCACAAAAATAATCATGGGAAGGCGTTATAATCCATCATACAAAATCAAACCATTTATCCACAAAATCTCCCATGCCATACATAGTCAAAATAGATCCTCGAGGTTTCTTCAAAATCCACGTTGTCGATCTTACTTCTTGGTCCTACTGTTTCGTCGGCATCGTGGCATTTTCATCTGAAAAGAGAGAGTGTAAGGGTGAGCTTAGCGCTCGGCAAAGTATGATCATAACTCACTATCAAGCTATGGATGATATAATCATAAAAAAGGGGTAACATGCAATCAAAATATCATGGAATATGGAAGGGAAAGAACATTCAATTATCATTTAACTTATGTTTTCATATTTTTACTTTAATCTTTATGGACTGGAGGGCCGGTAGAGGTCGTACTAGCAAACGATGCGGGAGGACGAGGAAAGGATCATGATTCTACCCCATGATCTAAGGCCGTGAGGGATTATCTTTAGCGACCCTCCGCGGGTCGTGCACATCATATCGTGCCATATCAGACGCCCCATTCCCCCGGTACTGGGCAGTCCTCGTTCTTCCACGAAAATTATCCTGCCGTGACACCGCCATCACTCGCTCCCACGAGCGACTCAATACGCGCGAGTATTCTTCGGGTTTCCACCCCGAGATGAACGTGTCAAACCGGAGAATACTACCCATCTAGAAGTCCATGGTCCTAGTTTCATGATTCGATTCTATTTCCATTTCTATTTGAGGAAAGTCCACCATATCCATTTTTGCCGTATCTCCCGCCATTGGGAGGTCTTATCATACATAAGTCACCTTGTGAACTTCCCTCCATGTACTTGTTCGGTTCTCACTTTCTATTGGTACTTAAGCATGTTGTCCACATTTTCATCTATATGCACCTTATCATAATTAATGAGTGGAATTTAGATTTCTTACCATTTATAGGCCATTCACATCGAGGGGGACGTGGCCGATTCAGACCTTAAAATCGAATTAGCATTATTTGGAGAAGAAAGTACAGTAAACTCAGATCTGACATGAGATTAGGGTTTGGTAGTACCAGACCGTTCAATTTGGAGCTTTATTTAGTCAATAAGTCATAGATTCCGTGGTCAGGGATGAGTTATAGATTATTTATATTTTGTGTGGGTATTGGGACATTAATACCTGATGAAGAACGAATAAAAAGCATAAAAGAATAAATAGTGAGTATGAAAATACTTGCCTCGACGCGTACTATCACTTTAAAAACTGGCTCTCGGTCGAACTCGGACTTTATACCTTGATTTTCTCCCTTTCTCTCTCTAGGTTGACGTTCTCTCTCTCTCTCCTGGCCTAAATGCTTCTGGAAAAGTGTGGGGAAGAAATGGAAAGGTGTGAGAAATTGTAGGCCGACCGGGTATTTATAGTGCTCGGGCCGCTCGAGCGCCTAGCGAAGGCCCAAACGGCGCCGGAGTATTCGAGGCTTCGGGAAGCTTCGGAAAATTCGCCCGGGCGGCTGGCATGCACGAGAAGATTCTGGAAGCGTTGCTCGAGCGGGCTTCGAGCGAGCATCGAGCGGGATAGTTTCCGCTTCACCGCTCGAAGCGGAGGCGAGCACGCATTGAGCGGGAAGATTCAGATTTTGTGGCTCGAGCGAGGCTCGAGCGTTAGCTTGCCAATGATACTTTAACCACATTTTTCGAAGATTTTCTCCCAAATCTCTTCCAAGACTCTTATTTAGGTATCCATTATGTTATTTATTATTTTACTGATTGATTCGTGAATTGGGAACCTCACACAAGTGGCCCGATAGTGGTCAAAACCGTAGGGGGCTTACGCAACATACGCAACGACCTCCTCTACGAGGAGATAGCGTGATCAGTCAGCGACGGTCGAAGGGAGAAGCATCCTTCTCCAACATGGGCCGTCCAAGTCATCACTTAGACAGCGCCACCAGGCTGGTTAACACCACCGCCAGCCAAGCCTAAGAACCTCGCTTCTTAGGCAGCCCAACAACGGCAGCCGGCCAACCCAGTTGGCCGTCCCATGCAACAAAGCATGCAAACACGAGCAGTAAAGGTAAATGGACACAAAAGTGAAAAGAACTTCCATTTTATTGCTTCGAACATGTTACAAATCACATTTTACAAGGGAGGTCACAAAAATGTACATCATAGGAGGCTACGGGGGCGGTGGAGGCCCCTAAATATCACGGGGCTCCCCCACGAGGTCGTCCTTGTGTTGCGTCACTTTGTTGGACAGATTGATAAGCTCAACTGGGAAGTCAGGATAAATCATCCGCGCAACGCGCCTACTGACATTGATCCCCTCCAACAGCCACGCGTGCATCATACCCTCGACCTCGTGGGGGCAGATACGGAGACTCAGATCGTTCTCTAAGGTAGCTACTCACTCAGAAAGCCGTTTGAGGCGCGCTTTGCCTTGTTCATCTTCCTTTTTTAAGCGAGCAACCTCAGTCTTCAGCTCAGCGTTCTCCGTTTTCACTCCGGCCAAGACAGCCTCGAGGGCTGCAGTCTCCTGGCGGTGCTCACTCCCCGAAGCTGCTAGCCTGGCATCCAACGAGGCAATCTACGCCTCCCTATCGGCGATCACCTGATCTCGCTGCTCCACCTCCTTGGAGATGGCAAAAATCAGCTTCCTCGGTTGCATAGGAGAAAAACAAAGAACAAGTTTCAAATTTGAGGAAGGAAAAAGTACGAGGAAGCCATCACCAAGAATCATACCTCACAAAATCTCCTCGTGGGCCTCACAGGCCTGGCCTCTAGACTTGGCCCAGGTGGTGGTGGACTAAGAGCATCCTCTCGAGCCAAGCTAGTGGCAGCCTCCTCCAAAATGCTCTCTAGCAGCTCTTTAGTCTCATCCATGGCTGCTGCAGGATCCTCAACTGCAGCAGCTGGAGGGTCGTGCTCCACCATTTGCTCCACAGCAGGAATCTGCACGATTGGAGAGCTAACAGACTGCTCCCGCGCCTCCACCACTGGCTCACAAGCAGGCTTCGTAAATGATTCTGTCAACACTGCACGAGGAGCCGCTTGTGGCTCCGGCTGTGCCAGGATGACTCCTTCTCCTGATTCCACCGGCCAGTCCTCGTAGGTTGCCTCCAGGCTCGCAGTACTACCAGGCTCACTGTAGATTCCGGCAGCGATGTAATCGATGCGGGACGACGACGATGAAGGTGTCTCCAGCACCTTCTCAGGCAGCGGGCCAATAAACCTTCGTCAGTGTGCCGCATATGGATGATCACACCCTTGGAGTCCTCCGGCCTCATCATCCTTACTGGCAACGTGGGTTTTTGAACCAGGGATGGCGGTCCCCAGTTCACCTTTTTGGTCTCCGCCCGAGAAACTAGGAAATCCCGCTTGAACTCATCCGGGTTCTCCTTGATCAACTTCGTCAACCATTCCTGGGCCGCCGTGTCCGCCACAGATGGCGTTCCCGTATACGACTCGGGAACTTGGCCCTAGTCCTTCGGAAGGGGTCAGGTTGCCCCCACACTCACGAAGAAGAACAGGTTCATCCAGTTCTTGAGCGAGTCGTAGATCGCCTTATTTATTTTCAGGCTAGGACGGGGGACGAGTGATATCCACTCTCCTCCCTGATTTATTTTAAACAGGACCCTCACCGTAGACATCCTTAGCTTCTTACCATGCTTTTGAAGAAAAATACACAGAGTATAGAGATACCGGACAGCATTGGTGTGGAGTTGGGCTATTGGGACTCGTAGGGCTTGCAGAACAGACTGTAAATCGTCCGGCAACGAGAGACGGAGGCCACTCCTCAGGTGGACCTCATAAACTGTGATATGCCTCGTCGGTGAAGCAAAGGCTCTGTCGTTCCTTCCCGGGACTCTCCATGCAATTTCCTTCGGAACGTTGAACTCAACACACAATGCTTTAACGTCACTCTCTCTAAGAACGGAGGCGATATCTGCGACGGATGCCATGGTTTGCAGGAGGGACTAGGGTTTCTGAGAATGAAAGTTGGAGACGAAGAAGACGAAGGCTAGGAGGGGTGAAAGGTTTTCGAAATGTAGAGGAAAACTTAAACGGCAAGCACGCTCTAAAAACCCCTCATTAAGGACGCCGTCAGTCTTGCCACGTGTCGCCTCCCTACTTGGCTCTTCAAAAGGCGATTCTCTGACGCATTAATGGTCAGGATATCCACCAACCAAAAGGAGATGCGTGTCCTTTTTTGGCCTGCAAATTGGCTGATGGCCATGCGTCAATCAAGATTGGCATAAAGTCCTCTGGAACTGACCAAAGATGGTCAACAGTTCTGGTCAACATTCTTCTCCGGAACTAACCAAAGATGGTTAACAGTTCTGGTCAACATTCTTCTCCGAAACTGACCAAGGCGGTCAACAGTTCTGGTTAATATTCTTCTCCGGACCTGACCAAGACGGTCAACAGTTCTGGTCAAACTTTCCGCTCTGCCTTTCATAGAGTCCTCTGGGATCCTCAAACTATGAAGGACAGTAAGGGACATCCCATCATGAACATGCCAGAGCCTAGAATTCTAACCACTGGCATGGGGGGCTAGTGATGGGTACATCGGAATATGGGCTGGCCCATGGTCAACGGAGGCCCAAAACAGCATACTAGACGGTCAACTTAAAAATGGCCCAACAGGGCGCAAAGGCCCAAAGCCTGAAAGGCCCAAGACTCTAGCAAGCGGCTAACTCGTGTGTAGACGGTCAACTCAAGTGTTGATCGGAATCACTGTAGTAACAGCCAAAAAATAAAAGGCTTTTTACGGGCCTGGCCCACTTGAGCCCAGGATCCATTAGACAGCCAATAACGGTTCTCCCAGCATCTTTTATGATCCCAACTGGCTCCAAAAATGGATATTGACAAAATCGGCGCCCTTCTCGTAAGGAAGGCTCCAGATTTTGCCAATCTCCTGCCAATTGGGACACTCCAACGGTAAAAAACACAAAAGGAAACTAGGCAATTTGGAAAGCTGCTGACTGCCGTGGAAGGAAACTATCTTGATCCATTTGGCAACTGGCATTAGCTCTGAATGGCAGGCCAACCAAGAATCATGCAGGGGATCACTCCTTCCAAAAGAGGGAGATCACCCTGTCAACCATAACTAAGCCCTTGAATTCTCATTCAAGGCATGCTTTCTGTTACGCGCGCTATCTGTTAATCACACAAGCTTTTACTGACGCAAGCTTTACTCACGTAATGCCCACAACGACAACAAACTTACAATTCTCTACTTTCTGCTGTCACTCAAAAAACCCAAGGCATACAAACGTGTTTTTGACAGTCGTTTACTACCTCCCCACCATCCAGATTCAAGAAGGCGACTTTATCTCTCTTTCATCTGGAGATACACACACTCTCTTGCTCTCTCTCTCTCTCTCAATTCTAAGTTCCAGTGACCTTCTCATATTTCCAAAACTGTTTACTGACTTGAGCGTCGGAGTATTTTCGGTGAGATAAATTTCCGTCAACGGACTAACCTCCTGTTCTTTTTAGTGATGTGCAGGATCCAAACTCAGTGAACAGAGCCGGAACCAGAACAAGCGGATCAATCCGAATCTATTCGAAGTTCGGATCCTAGGACGCATCATATATATATATTATTTTTTTTCCTTTTTTTAACACAAGCACACCCACACACACATATTTTAATCATTCAAAAATTTAACTATATTCTTCTTCTCTGTATTTCTTCGATCGGCTGCGTAGATTGACAATATGAAGGCTTCATACAGTCAATTTGTATACTTTATATTAAAATTTCCATTCGAGGAATAAAACCTACATAATTAAAATATATAATTTAATTACGTAATTTAAATAAAAATTATAATAACTAAATGGGAATACAAATATAAAATTTAGTGTTTATCATACCTACACCCCATTCATTGCTAGTCCCTCAGCGATATAGAGAAAACAAAATAGATGAACACTATAAATAATATACCACTTTCATAGGTATCAGGTTGCATTTAGCGGATGCAACAAGCTTTTAAACCCCTAAACAGCCCTAGTGGACGTGTTGAATCTCGTGAGGGTTTCCAGCGATGATACCCACAAACACCTTGAGCATCTTAAAATATACGTCAATCATATAAATGTAAAAAGGATTAATATGATGAACATTAATATTAAAGATTACGAATTTAGTCATCTTAAATCTATCATTGAGAAAGTTCAAGTGTGTATATGTTTATTTCACCTTGACCATTGGAGTAAATATACATGTTTCACCTATACAGCCTAGACTTTAAAATCTTAACTGGTATGTACTCAAGAAAAAAATAGAACTCATAGGCTATGCTCAAGAGTTACTTAAATAAGAGTAAGTGTGATGGAAAAATCAAATCATGCAACTATCATATTGAAGGAGACAATTTAGAGGAGATTTGAAAATATAAATAAGAATGACCTTAATTTATGTTTATGAGTTATATTCACCATGATCCTTACAAGTATTCGTCGATTGTAATGGGGTTGAGGGTTTGTAGTTACAAGAAAGTAACAAGGATTTTTCAAAAAAATGCCTTAGATAACAAAAACTTATCCTCTCTCTCTAATATAAACATCACCCCTCTTTTTTTTTCTTTTTTTTTCAAAAATCAAAATAAATAAATACATAAAAAAAATTAAATATCAATTTACACAATTCTCCCTTCTTTTTTTTTTTTTATTTCACATACATATTTTTTTCACTAAGAAGAATACATAAAATGAAAAATATAAATCCACACTCAATTTTTTTAAAAAAAATTTTTGTGGAATCTCTTTTTGTTCTTTTGAGGAATACAGAAAAAAAAAATAACTTTGCCTTCATTTTTTTTTTTCCACTTTTTTTTTTTTTTTTTGTTGTATATTCTTTATCCAACTTCCTCAATTGTTTTTGTATCATAAGGTATTTGGGTAGGATAAGTATTTAACATGTTTAGGTCAATTTATAAATATCGGTAAACTAAAGAAAATACAATTGCAAACTTAAAATTTGTACATCATAGGCTCAAATTAGTTTCAAGTGATAATTGAATAAAGAACAAAATAGGCTTAGGCTCGAGAAATAAAAAATGTACCATTAAAGTCATCCTCATAGTGAATAGTAATAGCTCATTTGTAAAAATTTAGTAATTCTCATTTACCAATGATTATTTGCCAATAATAAGATGAAATTATCAACTTTTGTGGGACCGATAATGTTCATGGAATTGGGCATCAAATATCCTCTCAATTAAAGAATGGCTCAAATACTCACATGGATATTAAGTCTCCACTATATTAAGGTGATAGATGATATTCAGACAAAATAAATAAAGATAAAATTTATGTACATTAAGTACTCTCAAAATGATATCATCAAACAACTTAATCATAAAATATAAAAGGTTAATGTTCAAATCCTATTAATTACAAAATTAGTATTCAAGACATAGTTTATAAGATTACCCATGATGATGACTTATTTTTTATTTTTTTTAAAATAGTTTTTTTTTTCATTGTAAAAAGAAAAAGGTCGAGATAAAAGGAATACACCTGCATTCTTCAAGTATCATCAAACCTATATCTGAATGCAAAAGAAAGTGTAATAAGTCGGAATATATAGGCATCAACCAATTGATCAGCTTAGAGTGTTTAACAAAGACCAACCAAAATTCATCAATTTGATATGCCTTCCTGCAAAAATAATCGTTAAGCAATAAAAACTGTATGAAAGGAAAAATAATAAACTATTTTTTTTTATTATTCTAATGGTGGAGGATCTTTCAAATTAATGGATTTCCTATCACAGTTAAAGGGTTCGAAGAAATGTTTCAAATGGTGCCCATTGACTTTAAAACAGTTACCATTCTTAGGATTTTTAATTTCAATAGCACCATGTTCTGAAATGGAGGTTACGGTATAAGGTCCTGTCCATCGTGACTTTAGTTTTCCTGGGAACAAATGCAAGCGTGAGCTGTACAACAAAACTTTCTGTCCAAGATGGAATGCCTTTCGAGTTATGTGTTTGTCATGTAAATTTTTTATTTTAGATTTAACAATTTTAGCATTTTCAAAGCATCGTTTTTGAGCTCCCCAAGTTCACACAATTGCAATTTCCTGTGAGTTTCGACATCATCAGTATTCTCATTAAATTGTCTGATAGCCCAATAGGCTTTATGTTCCATTTCAATTGGGAGATGGCATGGCTTTCCGTAGACTAGCCTATATTGTGACATTCCCAAAATTATCTTATAAGCTGTGCGATAAGCCCATAATGCATCAGTAAGCTTTAAAGACCAATCTTTTCTGTTAGGATTAACAGTCTTTTTTAAAATTTGTTTTATCTCTCTATTGGTCAATTCTGCTTGTCCACTGGTTTGAGGATGATAAGGGGTGGCTATTTTATGTACATGCCATATTTGCTCATTAGAGTTGTGAATGGTTTGTTACAAAAATGTTTTCCCCCATCACTAATGATTGCACGTGGCATATCGAATCGAGATAAAATATTCTCTTTAAGAAATTTTATCATTGTTCGGTGATCATTGTTATGCGTAGTAATAACCTCAACACATTTAGACACATAGTCTACTGCCAACAAAATGTACTCATATCCAAAAGAACTAGGAAAAGGTCCCATAAAATCAACCTCCCAACAATAAAAAATTTCTAAGATAAGAATAGGGGATAGTGGAATTATGTTATTTCTAGTGAGACTCCCTAATCTCTGACATCGATCACAGGTTGTGCAATAAATGTAAATATCTCAAAACTTGGTGGGCCAATAAAATCCACATTGTAGAATTTTTATAGTAGTTTTCCTTGAAAAAAAGTGACCACCACATTCCGAGGAGTGACAGTGGGCAATGACATTTTGAATTTCATCATTCGAAATACAATGATGAGCAATCTGATCCGAACAATACTTAAACAAGTATGGCTTATCCCAGAAGTATGTTCTTACATTTTGAAAAAAAATTTTTCCAATCTGCCTGGTGCCAATTATCCAAAATTTTACCTGTTGTAAAATAATTCACAATATCTACATACCAGGGTGACTGACTTGGCTTAGAAGAATTTAGAAAGAGCAAGTTTTCATCAAGAAAATACTCATTTATGGGAAGGTCATCTTCAATTGGTCATCAGGAGTAAGTCTAGATAAATGATCAGGTACAACATTTTTGCTCCCTTCTTGTCTCGAATTTTCAAATGAAATTCTTGGAGAAGAAGGATCTATCTGATAAGTAGAGGTTTTACATCTTTTTGGGTGAACAAGTAATTCAGAGCTGCATGATCAGTATAGACTATAACAAGTGAGCAAATTAAATATGATCTAAACTTCTCAAGTGCAAAAACTACAGCAAGAAGCTTCTTTTCAGTAGTGGTGTAATTGATTTGTGCGTCAGTAAGGGTTTTGCTTGCATAGTATAGGACATGAGGTCTCCTATCTTTTTGTTGGCCTAGCACGGCCCCTACCGAATAATTATTAACGTCGCACATGAGTTCAAAAGGCAATGACCAATCAGGTGTTTGCATGATGGGTGTAGTGGTCAAAGATTCCTTAAGCTTATCAAAAGCATTTTGATACTTAGGTGTCCACTCAAAAGGAACATCATTCAATAATAAATGACAAAGGGGTCGAGCAATTGTGCTAAAAGATTCAATAAAATGCCTGTAAAATCCTACAAGTCCTAAAAATGAATGAATGTCTCTGACTTTTTTTGGATTGGGAGATTTTTTATTAATTCAACTTTAGCTTTATCCACTTCAATTCCTTTAGAAGAGACAACATGTCCCAACACTATACCCTAAGTGACCATGAACTGACATTTTCTCAATTCAGAACAAGATTATTTTCTTCACACTGCTCCAAAACTTTTTCTAGGTGCTTTAGACACGTCTCGAAGGTATCTCTATAGATTGAGAAGTCATCCATAAAAATTTCAAGAAACTACTCAACCATGTCACTAAATATGCTCATCATACACCTTTGGAATGTGGTCGGAGAATTACTTAGTTCAAATGGCATTCGTTTATATGCAAACGTACCAAAGGGAGTAGTGAACGTGGTCTTCTCTTGATCATCACGGGCTATCTCTATGTAATTATATCCTGAATACCCATCGAGAAAACAATAAAAAGCCATCCTTGCCACTCTTTCCACAACTTGATCAAGGAATGGGAGTGGAAAATGGTCCTTTCTAGTTACTGCATTTAATTTTCAATAATCAATGCACATATGCCATCTAGTATGAATTCTAGTTGGCACTTGTTTATTTTTTTTCAATTTTCATGACAGTAACTATAGACTTTTTAGGGACGACTTGTATTAGACTAACCCATTTTGAATTAGAGATAGGATAAATGATTCCAACATCAAGCAATTTTAACACTTCTCCTTTCACTATCTCCTTCATATTGGGATTCAATCTTCGTTGTATTTGCCTCACTGGTTTCACATTTTCTTAAAGATAAATTCGATGTGTACAAACTAAGGGACTAATATCTCGAAGATCAGCTATAGACCAACTAATGGCATGCTTGTGTCTAGTAAGCACCTTTAACAATTGACTCTCCTAATTTGTAGTGAGGGTAGATGAAATTATAATTGGATATATGTCATCCTTACCTAAGAATGCATATTTTAAAAATTCTAGTAACGGCTTCTACTTAGGTTTTGGTGCTTTCAGTGATGCTGGCTCAAACTTGGAAGTCTTTTTTTTTTTGGTAAGTAAGTCAAACTTGGAAGTCAAAGGCTCTAACGGCTCAATAGATGGGGGGTCAGTGACCCGCTACCAATATTGGTTCCATCCTATGTTGAGTGATTTCATCACATTCTTCCTCATCTTAAAAATCAATTATTTCTATTAATTCACGACAAAGGGACATTTCCAATGAATTTTCATCAATATGTCTTTCAATTAGAGTATCAATAAAATTAACATCCCTTATGTCATCGTGCTTAATTGGTTGTTTCATATTAAAAATGTTCATTTCAACAGTCATATTTTCAAAAGACAATTTCATGAGACCATTTCTACAATTAATTAATGTATTAGAAGTTGCAAGAAATGGTCTCCCAAGTATTACTGGTATATGAGCACTAGGGCTAACAATAGGTTGAGTTTATAACACTACAAAGTCCACTGGGAAGTAGAATTGGTCTACTTGGACTAAGACATCTTCCACCACCCCCTTAGGGACTTTGATAGATCTATCAGCTAACTGGAGTGTAATTTCCGTGGGTTTGAGTTCCCCCAAATCTAGTTGCTGATAGACTGTATATGGTAAGAGATTGACACTAGCCCCCAAGTCAAGCAATGCTTGCTCAATGCGATGATTACTAATAATATAGAAAATTATGGGACTCCCTGGATCTTTGTACTTGGGTGGTGTCTTAAATTGTAGGACAGAACTTACCTGTTCCATTAAAAAGGCTCTTTCCTTGACATTTAATTTTCTCTTCATTGTGCACAAATCCTTTAAAAATTTATCATCTGAAGGAATCTGTTTAATAGCATAAAAATTAGGAATATTAATCTTGATATGCATAAAAACCTCATAAATTTCAGAGTTCAACATTTCATTATTGGGTTTTTTAAGCCGATGAGAAAATGGTGCATTCAGAATGTATTCCCTTTCTGTCTCCTTATGTTTCAAAAATTCGCCACTAGGTTCCATCACATTATTTTTATCCGACAATGTCTTTTTGCGTTCAACTTGGACTTGTTCATCATCTCTCGGAGTTTCATGAATTATGTTTTTCTCAAATCTAGGGCTACTCCTAAGTGTGGATATGGCTTGGATTTGTTCATCATTTGACTTGCCATTTGAAGCCTCCCCTATTTGAAGTTGGGTTTGGGGGTTCGGTTTGGGTTGTGCAGGAAATTTTCCCGTTTCATGAATACTCAAAGTTTGCGTCAGTTGAGTGATACTGTTACAAATGTTATCTAATACTCTAGCATGCTAAGCATTGATATTGACTTGTTGTGCATTTAGTCCACTTTGTTGCTGCATGAATTATTGTAATGTGTCCTCAAGTGTTCTCTTGTGTGGAGGTTGATATATGCATCGTGGTGGTGAAAGTGGTGGGCCCTCAAATTGTGCAGGGGCAGAGGGTTACTCATTTTTCCAACTAAAATTTGGGCGATTCCTCCACCCTAGGTTGTAGGTTTTTGAAATTGGATTGCCTCCTTGAGTAAGACCCTGAAATGGTTTTTAAAAATTTGATATTATATTTGCTGGTTCTTGTAGGATTTCTTTCAGAACAGGCAAGGTAGGGCAATCCTCAGACTTGTGCGACAAACTATTACGGACACAATAAATTATAGACCTTTTATTTGATACAGCATGAACTTTCTTTGTTTCTAATGCTTCAAATTTTCTTGTGATAGTAGCAAGTCTAGCATTAATGTTGTAATATCTCGAATATTTCTATTCGATTTAATTGGGCTTAATTAATTAATTATTTATTTATTTTTGGATAATTTAGGGAGTGATAAAAATTAAATTAATATTATAAAATTTTCGGATAGTATTTGGAATTGCTGAGCCGGCGCCCGGGGTGTGCCCGTTTAGTTGCCCAAGTACCGATTTAAGTTTTGGGATCAGAAGAAAATGATATATATATATATATAACATAATATAAAACAGCAATAACAATAATAATAATAATAATAATAATAATAATAATAATAATAATAATAATAATAATAATAACAATAATAATAATAATAATAATAATAATAATAATAATAATAAGAGAAGGGGAAAAACATGAGAGCAGGCAGAAAGGAGAGCTCAGGCAAGGGTTTTGGCGAGGAAGAAAAAGAGAAGGAAGAAGAGAAAAGGGAGGGAAATGAAGCCGTCCAGTTCGACTAGAATAAGGAAAACAGTTAATTAGGCAGAGGCAAGTATACTATAACCGTTTATTTTTGTTTTTACCGAGTTTAGTTTACTCTAATCATAAGGAAAACATGTAATACCCCATGTTTTTTTTTATTTTTCTCATCATATTATGAATAAATGCATGCTTATACATAGGTATTATGATCGGTGAATCCATTTTCAATGTATATTTTGTGTATTGTGTCCGAGGAAGCTTTGTTTTACTGTTCATCAACCCTAAATCCGAAAATTGGGGAAATAAAAATGAAGAAAATAAATTACAACATGTGAATACAACATTGGAATGTATTTAAGCTATTAAAAGCAACATTTGTAAATGGGTAAAAGTTACATTGTTAGTATGTTATTGAGAAAACTAAAATTGTGTTCGAAGGAGTATTAAATGTAAAATAGAGTAGCCCATGAGAAAAGAAGAGGGAAGTCATGTTATGGACAAAAATTAAAACGGTCACTAATGGAAGAAAATCAAGAATAAATGATTAAGTAAGAATAACAAGAAAACTCGGCAAGGATCATTCAGCAGATAACCTTCTTTGGCCTGTTATTAATATTGCGGTGGGGAACCGAGTATACTTTGGCCACGTATCCTGGCTGCCATTTTGGAAGCAGGTGATATTCATGGCAAGTCTTAGGAAGTTACAGTGGTAATCGAGGATAACTCCGTCTATGGAGTAATACGTGGTCTACCACCGTCGAAGAGTTGTACAAGCAGGAAAAGAACTAAGATTGCCGTTCTCAGGACATTGTACAAGGAGGAAAAGAATCAAGAATTATGAACAAGAAAGGATGATCCCTATGATGAGAAAGACACATGAAATGATGCACGCATGAATACGAACCAAGGCCTTTGATTGTGTGGACTAAATACAATTTATCATCAATTATTCTGTGACGACCAGAGCTCGGATCCCCTAACCCAACCCGGACCGTCACGGTAAAAGTCTCGAATCATTCCAAATTTTAAAAATTACATATCATTAACTCAACATCATCAGGCCATCATCAATGATCCACATAAATGCATTATAAATTAAACATCCATATTAGTAATAATAATAACTTCAATAAATGATATCGATGTCCCAAAATATCAATTCTTATAAAGAAAATCTAACACAAGTTGAACATTAACTAAATCAAAAATCTTAAATCCCCATTCGAAGAACCTCGAACTCTAATATCACCTCTATCTGGTGGCTACCCAGAAGTCACGTGATCTCCTTAATCCTAATATCAACCTGTCTAATATGGAGCCAATAAAACACAAGAGTGAGCCGAATGCTCAACAAGTAAACATAATCAACAATAGATGAGTACAAATAAGCATCCCGGATAATAAAATAATAAATAAAATCAATAATAGCAGGTAATAGATCAATCACTGTCCGAGACTCAATAAAATGTCATGTCCACAACCCGAAGGCCACGTGAATGGCTAAACATCAAGGAAGTAACATGGATTCTGTCGAATCCGATCATCAGCTCAATATGATGTCACAACTGTATGAATGACAGTAGTCTCCAGTGACCTTATTCTACCATAGTGGACCCAAGGCCACGTATTTACTTCCCTGACGGTTGGGTAAGTACCACGAGGTTACCTGGTATCCATGGTATCCTTACTACCCCTACAGTCCTCCTAGAAGCTGTACCCGTAGCATGCTTATATCATCTCCGATGCCCCTCGCCAATGATATCCCAGATATCATCCTCTACGATGGTTCCTAGGTTATAAGTATCCCTCTCGACTAACTATACGAGATAATAAGAATCTGAATATCAGCTCAATTTGAGGTCATCACTGTACGAGATAATAAGAATCTCCCTGGACCTTATTCTACCATAGTGAACCAAAGACAGTGTATTTACGCCCCTAACGGCTGGGTAATACAACGAGGTCATCCGTGGTATCCTCACTACCCCTACAGTCCTCTCAGAGGATGCACCCGTAGCATGCTCATACCATCTCCAATACCCCTCGCCAATGATATCCTAGATATCATTCTCTTCGATGGTCACTAGGTTATAAGCATCCATTCTCAATATCAACGACCTCAATCCTCCGGAATGGAATCAGTATTGGAAAAGTATATACCACTTTACGGTCCCAAGGACTCCCATTCGTCCAGTTACCATAAAGTCTTCGCACACTCTCCTTTGCTTATCCATAGAATGACAATAAAACATACGCACACCACTAAGATCAATGCGAAGAATCATTTATCGGGTTTCATCAATGCGATACTAGAATTATCACGAAGCCGATTAATATTATTTCAAGCATGCCAATAAACAATGGTAATCCCCTGGAATCCGACATCAACGATGCTTGGGGATTTCCCTGGTCCATATGTCAGCTAGAACAACCAGCATAATCACTATAACAATCAATATGGATTCCACCGAATCCGAATATCTCAAAATCCACACAAGGATGCTACCAACACAGCTAATGAGGTACTCAACAATCATAGAATACCACAAGAAAACTCCTGGATCTTATTCCGCCACTGTGAACCAAAGGCTGCGTATATCCCCCAACAGCTGGGTACTTGCACGGGCGACCGATGCTCGCAAGTTTGACCTCTGACCGAAATCCATGGTCCACAGAGACTATGCCAAACAAGGTACAGATGTCTCCCGAGCATGCTCATCTTCCAGCTCTGTCAGGTACGGAAGATACCTCACATGTCAACCCAGCATCTTTCGCCATAATATCCTCGATATCATGATCTACGATGTTCACATGGCCATAAGCGTTTCGCCAAACTAGCCAACGTACCTCAACCCACTAGGATATGGAAATCAGTACCGGATAAGCATAGACCACATTTAAGTACCATAGCCTCCCATTCGACCAAATCTTTAATGTTTTCTTACACTCTCCTCAACCTTGACCGTAGGAAGACAACGAATTCAAATACTCATACACCGAGAATAACGCAAAGAAAGCTTTGCAACATCGACAATAGAACGTTGTTCGGTGCTGACCAGGGGCCGTACTCACACCATCAAGTCTAACACAAAGGAACATATATCAGGATATCCAAAGGGAATACATGGATTAGGATATGATTAGCTCATCTACTTCACTATTTTTATTTCGAACCGATGCCTACAATTAAAGCTAGCAATATTTTTATTCCAAATTTTCATCCCCAAATTAATTTTACAAGGTTCCAACAATTAATTAGCAATATTCATTTATTCATACAATCAGTATTACTCCGAACACATGACAATATACCTTTATACATACAACATATACAACTGTAAATATCTGCTATGCTCTTTACCATCTTTATTTTCATACATACACGTATAACAACACATTAACATACATACATATATATATATATATCCAAATACATTCCTACATATATATATATATATATATATATATATATATATATATATATATATATATATATACAAGCAAATGCACCCCCACACACGCATGGCAGCACAACTGCCTGCCTCACACACAATTAACACACATATGCACACACGCACGGCAGCAATGCTGCCTCCCTCACACACACACACACACACAGTGCACACTGCCTTCACTGCCATCACCAATTGCGAACACTTCACGCACTGCAGACACAGCCCGCACACACATACACGACAACACACCCACACACACCATACACCCACGGCTACACACCCAGCCGTGCACCCACACACACACACACGACACACTCCCACGGTAGTAGCAGCAGCTATACTACCTCATGCTCACAGCTGCACACACACGCACAGCCAGCACCTGCATACACACACACCAACACCAACCAGCACATAACACCCATACTCACACACGGTTACATACATACGGTCCACAAGTACGTATATACATACACACACTGCTACAAACCCCCACACCCATCAGCACAGTTACCCATATGTATGTACACCCAACCGTACACACACACACATACACACACTCAAATACACACATACAGCTACATAATCAACTGTATACATTCACATCCAACACTTTTAATCACCAAATCACTGCGTCCCTTCATCACAAAAACCTTGGCCAAAACAGAACATGATGCTCTGTTTTCCCCGATTTTTGTCTTCCGGACAATACTCTCCCAATTTCAACAACAACAAGAAAATTGGAAGAAGAGGAGTAGATTGTAATACAGGAACATTTATTTTGCAAAGCAGGAAGAGAAGTGACACAAAGAGGAGATTCACCTGCCTGGAACGACGGCTAGGGTTTGCAATGGTGGCCTCGACTTCGGCTCAGCAGCAACGTCAACGGCCGCCCTGGTAAATAGCGGCGACGGCTTTGACTGAAGCGGTCAATTCGGATTGGTGATGGTGGCTTTGGCTTCGATCAATGACGGCAACGGCAAGTATGATTCAAGACAACGGCTCCTTCTTCCCACACTAACGTCTCCTTAAATAACGAAAGAATCAATTAGGGTTTTGCCAAGTTTCCATTTGAGGCTCGATTTCCTTCCTCCTTGTCGTGCCGCTCTTCTCTCTTCTCCCTTCCTTCCTCTTCTCTTCTTGGTTTCTTCTTTCTTTCTTCTTTCCTTTTCTTTCTTTTCTTCTCTTTTTCTTTCCTTCGTTTGAAATTATTATTATTATTATTATTATTATTATTATTATTATTATTATTATTATTATTATTATTATTATTATTATTATTATTATTATTATTATTATTATTATTATTATTATTATTATTATTATTATTATTATTATTATTATTATTATTATTTTTTTCTTATATTTATTAAAATATCAATTAATTATTTATATAATTATAATAACACTTAAAATTTTAATATTAATTTTTAATATTTTGACCTCTGAAATTTAATTTTATAATTATCTTTTAAAACTTTTTAATATACTAATATTCATATAATTTAAATATATGATAGTTTACTTGATTAATTAAACCTATAATTAAATAAATTTAATTAAGTATATTAATTATTCTAACTAAATTTAAGAGTCAAAATACTCAAACTCAATTTATTAATTCAAATTAATAGCTTGAATATCTAAGCCTAATTACAAGATTTAGTACCCAAAATAATTACTCAAATAATTAATAATTTATTTTTATAAAATTATAAACTCAAAAATATTCAAGATATTACATATTCACTCCCTCCGCTAGTAGAGTCTATTAGCCCTGTTTTCTCAAGATAAATAAAGGATACGTGAGAAGAAAACAAGTCAAAGAAAGAACAAAACGAACACAAGAATGATTTGGATATCTTATGAAAATATGCATTTAATCATTTGCATTAATGCATGTACTTTGTTCTCTAAACTTTTCTTATAATTTCCTCATATATACATTTCTTGTAAATATGGTTATAGTACCTTGCTGAGTTTCTTGCTCACCCCTCTGTTGTTTACTTACCCTCAGATGATCTCAATGAGCTGATTCTTGAGGAAAAGGAGTGAAGATAGAGATTATCTACGGGAAAAGTTGTTGACTTTGAAGACTACAGTATAGTATAGTACTTGTATTAATGTACGTGTATGTATGATTTATATTTTAACTAAATATTGTAAACCTACAATATGATATGGATGTATGTGGTACTGTAGACATTGCTATGCTTCTGCAGATATGTTTTTGGGTTATGCAGGTTAGACGACATCTCTCATGATCCATTATAGTAGCTAAGACTACTGTATTGGATTGTGATCCTGTGAAGGAATGATGATTGTTCTTTGCAGTGGTGTAGTGATGGGTTTTTGGATGTTTGTAGATGTGTTGAAAATATGAAAGGGTAGAAATTTTGTGCTTTTGATATTTGACTATTATGTATAGGTTATTATTAACATGTTATATTTTTTATTTTTGTTCAGATGTAGAGAAAATTTTGCCAAAATTTCTATAGAATCATTAAGTAATTATTATGTATTAATTACTAAGTCATTAGAGTTTATATGTCATTAACGGAGGGTCTTAAATGATAGGACCCGTTCTATTACAGATGTCATTTGAATCTTTTAAACAATATTTTTCATTGGACTCATTAAAAGACTTCGGTTCACAATTGGGTGGACAAGTTGAATCCCAAGTCTGAGAATTGTCAGCTAGACTCTCAAAATATTCATACGTTTCATTGGAATCCTTATTGAAAAATTCCCCATTGCACATCATTTCAACAATTTGACACATTTGAGGAGTCAAAGATTCATAAAAAAAACTAAAAATATGCCATACCTCAAATCCATGATGTGGGCAAACATTAAGCAGGTCCTTGTATCTCTCCCAGCACTGATAAAATACTTCATTGGGTTTATAAGAAAATGTAATATTTCGGATCTCATTTGGATTATTTTAATATTAATTGTGATTTTTGGGTATTTCGGACGTGGTAAAAATAAATTATAATATTGTAAAATTTTTGGAAATAATCGGAGGTGCGGAGTGGGGCCCGGAGTGTGCCTGTAATGTTGTCCGGAGGCCGAGTTAGCTTTAAAAAATAAAACAAAGTTATATATATATATATATATATATATATATAAAAAAGTAATAATAATAATAATATAAGTAAATGAAAAAAAAAGAAAAAGAAAAAGAAAATGGGAAATCAGATGGGAGATTGGAGTCGGGGAGAGAGAAGAGGAAAAAGGGGATCTAGGGTTTTGCCGTGCGAAGAAGAAGAAGAAGGAGAAGGGAGGAAGAGGCGGCGGCAACGCAGGAAATCGGCGGAGATGGTGGTCAGCGGTGGCACGGTGCAGGCGACGGTGGCATGGGCTGAGGCGATTGTGGTGAGCGGTGTGGGTGCGCGGAGGAGATCGACGGAGAAAAGTTGCGTGAGGAGAGAGGCGGTCGCGTAACGACGTCGGTGCCGGCTGGGTGGTGTCGAGGAGGTCGATGACGGCCACGTGAGGCTGTGTGGTGGTGGATCGGCGGCAGAGGAGAGGCGTTGGCGTGTGTTGCAGTGACCGAGAGAAATCGAACGCGGAGAAGATGTGTGAGGAGAGGAGCCGCGAGAGAGGACAGCGGCCGGACGGGAGTCAGCGACGATGGCGGTGGTCGCTGGGAAGGTCGACGAACGGTGGTTTACGGCGGCAGAGGACCGGCGGCAGCAGCGGCTGGCAGAGGCGCTGTGCGCAGAGAGCAGAAAAGGGGGGCTGTTCGCGCAGGGCGCTTGAGGCAGGAGAGAGAAAGGCTCGATTGGAGTGCTTCGGGACATTCTTTCTTCAGATCTGCAGAGTATGATGTTAAAGCAAGTATCCTCTAGCCCTATTCTTGGTCTGATTTAATTTCCGATATATTTTGACTACTGTGGGAGATTTTACTAACATGCATGTATTTTTAAATACCCTCAATTTATCAATTGTATACATGCATGTATGTTTTATCGGTTGTGCGGTGGTTTTGTACTGGTATTTGTGATTTGGAGGGATTTTGGACACCCGGACGATATATATGTACATTTGTGTATCCATATATTGTGGAACCATGAACCAGGCCTTGCACTAACCATGCATGCTGCCGGGGGTGGGATCACTACAGGACCATGGTGGTCCGAGACCCTAGGGGTCGATTTGTGATCCGAGGCATTGGCTACTTGTGGCGCCGCTCCCGACGGGAAGGCTTAGTCCGGACAAAGACGTATATGATTGGTTACTTCCGCCGGAAGGAAGGTTGAGGCTACTTCCGCCGGAAGGAAGATATTTGTGGTGACCTACCCCACCGTGTATTTAATTGAGAACCATCGTAAGGAATCGAAAAAACTAATATATTCGGACGTCCTAATATATAACTAAAACTCGAGGTTGCACCCAAAGCCGCAGGTGATAAAACATAGTGAGCAAGTTCCTAATCTATGGGAGACAGAGTACATGGATGGCCTTGAGCTACTGGCCTAATTCGTAGCCAATATAGCCGTGGTTACCGGACCGAGGTAACCCTTCCTCAAGTTGGTATCATTAATCTTTAGTTCTCCGATTTCGTGCATGTTTTGTATTTCTGCATGTATTTGGGTGTACGGTGATTTGAGATACGTGGTTTGGCCCACGGATGGGCGATAGGAATGTCTCGGACGTGCTGACGTGATAAACCCGGAACATGTTTTGATTTATGTTTTAGTTCCGGCGATTTTCTCTTGATTTCTGCATTATGAGTTTTAAATCCGGACGACGGTATGTGTCCCCACGTGGATGTGGTGACAGTTGTGACGTATGTGACCTCGGATCATATCATATGATATCGTCTACGAGATTTTACCGGATCGTGATTTATATGATTTTGTCCCGGAGGGACGAGTTAATGCGGACGACGATTTAGTACGAGACATCTCCTCGATTTTCAGAGATTTCACGGATATTGTGTTTTGTTTTACGTGATTTCTATGCGATATCCCTATTCCTGATTTATGAGCACTGTTTTTATACGATGATGCTTGCTGAGCTCTAGGCTCACGTTTTCATGTTTTATCCCTTCAGACTAGTGGCATGGATACGTTTGCAGGATCTCGGACGTGATCGGGCTCGGATATTCCTTTTGACGAGTGGAGATGCTATATTTGGTATATTTCTGGTCTCGAGGATATGGTATGGTTATTATTTATGCCCGGATGGTGCCTTGATCATTGTATGCGAAATATTGGAGTTACTGCATTATGTGGATGAGTTGTTGTAACTTTAGATACCTCCCTTGCGATTATGGATAGCAGGTCATGTATTATTTGTCCGGATTCATATCCGATGAGATCTTGTGTGGGTTTTATTTATATTGGGTCTTGCATGTTCATGATTGTCACACCCGGATTGGGTTATTATGTTTGATGGAAATATTATTATTGATTTTATTTTTAACCTGCGAATATTGTGTTCCCGGACTGTGACTGTGATGGTTTCAGAGAAAAGATCGCATGGAGAGGTGATTTTTGGGTCATCTTGGATAAGAAATTGATTAAATATCTGGCGTGATAAATGTAGCCTTTGGTAAAAATTGGAAGCTTGGGTTGTAAATGTTTGAATTTGATTCGGGAAGTTGATTAATTTGCTGTGTTGAGCCGCACGAGCGGCGTAATTGGTAATTCGATTCAGCAGCCAGATGGGAATTTGGTTGCTTTGTGAAAGATGGTTTGTTGTAGGCAAGATGGAGAGTCCTTTGGATGATTAAATGTGAGCCGATTTGAAAAATTTTGGGATGTTTAATCTCAATTAAGGCTTAAATTGAATTTCAGAAAGTGGAGGAGGTATTTGAGGTTTTTGACAGTTCAAATGAAGTTTGGTCTATTACCATAAGTTAGAGAGTGAGGCAAGCCAGTGGTAGGCTTCTCAGTGCCGTATTCCACTTCTTGAGATGTTTTTGTGGAAGCAATTTTGGGAATCATTCTCTGTTTTGCATTCGGGATAGTAAGGAAGATGAATTTAGTTAGTGAAGGTATGGAAATAAGTCTGTGGCCTTTGAGATTGTATGTAATTGTTGTATATTTTTTTCAATTTTTAGAGCGAGCTTTGATAAAGTTTATCCCTGATGGGTAAACCTTCGATCTGTTAAGTTTGTAGACTTCGATGTCCAGTCTGGGTTTGTAGATATCAGTGATTTGTTGATCTAATTTTCTTTGATGAACCGGACTTTAATGTGATATTGGGGTGATTTGGTTGGCAAGTCACCACATTAGTGTAAACGATTTCAGTAAGAATATTCTGATTTACAATTTGGGCTGTGAATTTGGAATATGAGGAAGAGTTGATCGAGAGGTGATGAAATCGATATCTTTGTGCCTGTAAGTTAATTGATGAAAATGTGTGTTGAGTTTATTTGGCATATATACCCACATCTGGGAGTCGTTATGTGGCCATAAAAAGTTTTCTGGTTGTATGGTAATTCGAGACTGTTTCTTAGATGAGAAGATAAGCCTGAATTGTCTTTTAGTCGGTAGTTGAGGTTGTTGCTGAGGTTGTGTCAGGAGTGACATTGATTTTCAAGGACCTTGTATAGAGTCAATGAGGCATTGGTCGAGTACCTTTCTGTGGGGTGTTAAATGCTTTTGGGATAAGCATGATGAATCTATGAGGTTATCTATGAATTATTGAAACTTAATTCGTTTGGGAAATGAATTATTTGATAAGCGAATGTTAGGAAGTGGTAGGTAATTTGTTTGATCAATGGTTAGTACTCGATGTTTTCTAAATCTATCTGAAGTCGAAGTATTATGAAATTAAGGATATTCGGGAGAATATACCTGAGGTTGCCTTCAAGATAAAGGTGCGGCCGTTGTGAGCTTCGGTGCTATTTTTGGGTTAGTGATTTTGTTGGCATCTTTTGTAGGTCATATGAATCTTATGATCTTTTGACTGTATTTTGATCTATTTATGATGGCTTCGTTAAAGATATTTTGATTTGTTCGAGGATTTTATGTGGGGCATGAGTTCCGTCTGAGGACTGTGTCATAGCTGCGAGGGTTAGTTTGTAGTTTGCCCAATTCAGAAGATGTGAGTTTGGTTGGAAGTAGTATTATTTGGGCATGTTGTTTCTTCGATGGCATGTTTGTGAAATTGCAGATGATTGAAGCGGTGACCGGTTGGGAAATGCCATCGTTTGTTGCGAAGGTGCGTGATTTCTTGAGTCTGCTTAAATCTGTTAAGCAATTTGTCGAGGATTCCTTGAGAATCGTGGCGTTCGTGGGACGTTTGGCTTTGAAACGATCGATGTTTATTGGAATAGTAATTATAATGAGAGCTTTCCAGAAATGAAGGGCAGATTGCCGATAATGTCAATTTGGTCAATCCCAAATGGATCAAGTTAATCTGTGGTTGGTTATAATACTCTCGAGGAAGATTTGAGGTTGTGTTTTGATGCAACATTTTCGGGTAGTTTCCTATGGGTTACGGCGGTTGAATGTTTTGATCAAAATTACTCCACTTATGGCTTGGAGTTAGCAGCTGAGGTATTTGCTTTGAGGATTTAGAAATGTTATTTGTATGGAAATAGTTGTGGTTCAATTTGATCATAGAGGTTTGAGAAAATTATTTCAGAAAAGGAGAATATTATTGACAATGTTTTGGGTCGAAAGTCTTCGGATTTGTTATGTATATTTTCATAAGAAAAAGCGAAAGCATGTGGGTCCGTAGCCTTTTGGTTGTGAGATTCGATTTGGATCCTTAGATAGAGAATTTGATTTGAATGTCGGTTTGAGGACTTTGATTTGGTGGTGGTTTTTGTTGAGTCCTGTGATGTTGGAGAAGTAGCGGCTTTGATTTGATCGGTCTGAAATCTCATGGAGTAGAAGGAGATTTTGTCGACGAAGTAGTAGGTAGGTGGATCCATTCTCTGTCTATGTGTATGTTGTTCAGGATCAGAGTTGCGTTAAGAGTTTGTGCTGCAATGTCTTCTGTCTTCATTTTGAGCGGAGAAGTTGTAGAGTTATTAGTGAGTAAATTCTGCCAGGATTGGACTCCGAAGCAAGCTCCTATCTGCGGAAGATGTTTTTGTGAAAATCAGAAGTGAAGATCCTTTTGTTCGAGCGGTCATGAAGCTGGATGCAATCAAGCTGAGTCTCGGTGGATGGATGAAAGCTCGTGGAGCAGTCAAGGTTATCAACAGCTGTAGTGGAGTTGCAGTGGTCTAAGTTTATAAGGAACCTCGAAGATGCTCTATCAGCAGAGTGGCGAGTTGATCATGCGTCTCGTGCTTGAAGGAAGAAATCAAGAAGAAGCCTTCGAGATTTTGTTTTGGTCTGCGTTGGATAGCGAGGAATTTAGTGGCATCTTGGATGATGATGGATAAGCTGATGAAGTTGGCTCTTTGCTTGTTGATCAGAAAGTCATTTTCTTGAGTTTGGTTGTCGATGTATTATCGAGATGAGGAAAATTGCACGATATTCTAGTTTTGAAGCCCTTGATTGCGATTGGAAGATATATTCTTGCGATTGGAAGTAGATGATTGATCAGAGTTGCGCAGTGGAAGTGTGTGGATTCATAGCTGTCAGTTACAAGAATTGATTCGAGAATTCAAGCATGAGATCAGATTTGTAGCCTGAGTGGATGTTCAAGAAGAGTGGTCAGATATTTCTAAAAGCGTCATGAAGAGAAGAGTTTCAAGTTTCGAGGGCAAGTGATGGATTGAGGTTGAGGTTCGATAGGACTTTTGAGGATTTGCAATGGATTGGAGAGGTGGCCAAGAGATTGGCATTGCCCCGAGTTTGGCAGATCGTGATGATGTGTTCTGTGTATGTATGTTGAGAGAAATATGGGCTAATTATCGGCATGTGATCAAGTGTGAATTGTTGTTGATCTCGAGAAGCTATCATATGTTGAGATTTTGATTTCGATATTGGGCCTCACCCAAGAACTTACCTAAACTGTAGTCAGTCTCGGGTCCTAAAATAACTGTACGGAAATCATATCTTTATCAAAATCCCATTTTCAAAATCAAACTTTCACAATATAATTTCAGCACTTATTTAAATTACATGAAAATTTTGCCGGTATACGTTCGTTCTTCGGGTCCTAAAATAACTGTACGGAAATCATCTCTTTATCAAAATCCCATTTTCAAAATCAAACTTTCACAATATAATTTCAGCACTTATTTAATTTACATGAAAATTTTGCCGGTATACGTTCGTTCATGTTTTCAAAAATAAATTATACCGAAAGTTACATCTCGATGTCAATTAACCTTCATATGACTGGAGCTTTAGTTAAAAATCACTAAAACCCTTTCATTTTCGTACTTAGCGCTTCGCCTAAGCTTCCGGACATAAATCGGTCTCTAAACAAACCTTATTTCATGAAATCAAGCCATAAATCCAAATATACATACTTAATCATGCATTTAAACCATAAATCCCCAAAATTTCGAGTTAGGGTTTGGCCACATTCTCTAAATATCAGAATAACCACATACCACTTGTTTATACATGAAATCGGGGCCAAATACTTCAACAAACATGAACAAACATGAAATCTAACCAATTAATTGAAGGAAACAAGCTTCAACATCATTTTTACAATATTTTCATAAACTTTAAAATATGAAAATCGGTAAAAACGCAAAACGGCGTCCGAGGTACACTTACCTTGTCGCGGGCTTTCACCTTTATAACTAGCTCAAGGATGGATTCGGGCTCCTGGACTTCGTTCTCCCTTCTTCTCTCTCTAAGTCGGCGCTCTCTCTCTCCTCAAACCCTAAATCGTGCGAAAAATGAAACGGAGAGTAGCAGATCGAGTTTTTATACTGCGCCTGCCGCTCGAGCGGAGCTTGAGCCTCCAGCGAGCGCCCGGCTTTCGGCATCCAGCCGCTCGAGCGGCCAGCGAGCGGTTGGTGCCCGGATTTTCCACTCGATTTTCCGCCCGCTAGGTCGGCTTGAGCGGCCGACGAGCAGAGGGATTCGTAAACGCTACTTGTTCTTCCGCCCGATAGGAGGGCTCGAGCCCCCAGCAAGCGCCACTCGGCTGCCTGCTGAATTTTGGACATTTTTCAACTTTTCACTTTTAATCACTACTTTTTCACTACATGCATAGCCTCTCACTGATATTAATCACCTTAATCACATCTAGTTATTACGTTTTTTGTTTCGGGTCCTCACATTCTCCCCCACTTAAAGAAAATTTCGTCCTCAAAATTTAGTAAAGTACATACCTCAAGGAAACAAGTGAGGATACTTGTCTCGGATCTCCTCTTCGCGCTCCCAAGTGGCCTCCTCCGGTGAATGATTCCTCCAAAGCACCTTCACCAGGGGGATGGACTTTGTTCGCAACCTTTGATCCTTTCGGTCTAAAATTTGCAGTGGCTCCTCAGTGTAGGACAAGTCCTTGTTAATGGACAAAGTCCCGTAGTCAATCACATGCGCTGGATCGTGGATATACTTTCGAAGCATCGAGACATGAAATACATCGTGTACGCCCGCCAGAGTCAGTGGTAACGCCAACCTGTAGGCTACCTCCCCGACCCTTTCCAGAATCTCAAAAGGGCCAATGAACCGGGGCTTCAACTTTCCCTTTACTCCAAACTGGAATGTGCCCTTTGACGGTGAGACCTTTAGAAACACAAGATCTCCAATCTCAAAACTCAGCTCTATCCTCCGCTTGTCCGCATAACTCTTCTGTCGGCTCTGGGCAACCTTCAAATTATCATGAATCACCTTAATCTTCTCGGCTGTTTCTTTCACAATCTTCGGGCCCAAAATTCTTTTGTCTCCAGTTTCCTCCCAATGAATAGGTGACCTACACTTTCTCCCATATAACGCCTCAAACGGTGCCATGCCGATACTAGCTTGGTAGCTGTTGTTATAAGCAAATTCAGTTAGGGCCAGATGAGTATCCCAAGTTCCTCACATCTCCAAAACAGAAGCCCTCAACATGTCCTCTAGAATCTGAATGGTACGTTCAGTTGGCCGCCGTCCTGGGGGGTGATACGCGGTGCGAACTTCACCCCGTCCCCAACTCCTTATGCAAGCTCTCCCAGAACCTCGAGACGAAACGTGGATCTCTATCAGACACTATAGAGGCAGGAACTCCATGAAGCCTCACGATCTCATTCACGTACAATTGGGCCAATCTATCACGCGAATAGGTCATCCTGATCGCCAAAAAGTGGGCTGACTTCGTCAGCCGGTCAATTATAACCCACACAGCGTCGTGATTCCTAGGAGTCCTCGGCAACCCTGATACAAAATCCATAGCAATGTCCTCCCATTTCCAGCTCGGAATGGGCATTGGCTGTAATAGTTCAGAAGGCTTCTTCCTCTCGGCCTTAAGTTGCTGACACACTAGGCATTTCTCCACATGGCCCATGATATCCCTCTTCATGTTTCTCCACCAAAAAGTCCTTTTCAAATCCTGATACATTTTATTCGTTCCCGGGTGGATTGTATACCGAGACCGGTGAGCCTCCTTCAAAATTTTCTCCTTCAATCCTTTATCATCTGGTACACATAATCGATCTCTAAATCTCAACACACCATCTGCCCGAATGTTAAAATCAGCCCGAGACTCCTTACTCAAATCATTAACGATATCCATGAGGAACAAATCATTCACTGTTTCTCCCTTGACTTCACAAATTATCTCTGGTTGGATCTGAAAGTACGATAGGAGCATTCTATCACCTTTGGCATAGCGTTGGATATCACACTGTTTCAAATAATCCAACATCTCCATCTGTTTGACCTGTAGGTGCGCCACATAGCCCGATCGGCGACTCAGAGCATCTGCAACCACATTGGCCTTTCCCGGCTTGTACTGTATTTCACAATCATAATCCTTTAAGAAGTCCAGCCATCTCCTTTGCCTCATATTAAGTTCCTTTTGTGAAAATAAGTACTTCAAACTCTTATGATCAGAGTACACAAGGAACTTCTCGCCATATAGATAATGTCTCCAAATTTTCAATGCAAACACCACAGCAGCAAGTTCAAGATCATGGGTAGGATAATTTTTCTCGTGCACTTTCAATTGTCTAGATCCATACGCCACCAATTTTCCGTGTTGCATCAACACGCATCCTAGACCCGCCTTAGAAGCGTCGCAATATACCTCAAAGCCTCCAGAACCCTCTGAAATAATCAACACTGGAGCGGTGGTCAAACGATCCTTTAGCTCCTAGAAGCTCATATCACACTCTTCTGTCCACACAAAATTAGCCTCTTTCTTCAGCAACTGAGTCAGAGGCATAGCAATTTGAGAGAAATTCTCTACAAAGTGCCTGTAATATCCTGCCATACCCAAAAAGCTCCTAACCTCAGTCACAGAAGTCGGTCTGCTCCAACTTATAACAGCCTCTATTTTCTTGGGATCTACAGAAATACCACCATCAGAAATCACATGTCCCAAGAACATCACCCTTTCGAGCCAGAACTCACATTTACTCAACTTGGCATATAGTCTCTCGTCGCGGAGCACCTGAAGCACCTTCCTCAAATGAATCTCGTGCTCCTCGTGATCCTTTGAGTAGATCAAGATGTCATCAATGAATACCACCATAAATTTGTCCAAGTATGGCCTGAAAATTCTATTCATCAAATCCATAAAAGCAGCTGGAGCATTTGTGAGGCTAAAAGGCATAACGAGAAACTCATAATGGCCATAACGTGTCCGAAAAGCTGTTTTAGCTACATCCTCCAGCTTAATCCTTAATTGGTAATAACCGGATCTCAAATCAATCTTTTAAAACACTCGTGACCCTTGCAGCTGATCAAATAAATCATCAATGCGCGGTAGAGGGTACTTGTTTTTAATCGTGACCTTATTCAATTCACGATAGTCAACACACAAGCGCAAAGACCCGTCTTTCTTCCTTACAAACAACACCGGTGCACCCCAACGAGATACACTCGGTCTGATAAAACCCTTGTCTAACAACTCCTGTAGTTGCAACTTCAATCATTTTTGATTCAATAGAGCCATACGGTAAGGGGTTTAGAAACCGAACTAGCACCAGGAACAACAACAATCTCAAATTCAATTTTCCGGTGCGGAGGCAATCCAGGTAACTCCTCTGAAAATATATCCTCAAAGTCACAAACAACAAGGATATCCTTAGCCGGCACACTATGGCTCCCGGTAGTACAGGCATATGCCAAATAAGCTCTACATCCACTACTCATCAAATGCTTGGCATGAAGAGCAGAGATCAACATAGGCACCCCCTTTTTCTTAATGCCCTGAAAGTAAAAGGGCTCCATGCCAGGAATGTTAAAACAAACCTGCTTAAGGAAGCAATCAATACTGGCATGGTACTTGGCCAGCCAATCCATCCCAAGGATCACATCAAAATCACCCATGTCCAACAACACTAAATCCACAACCAAATGGTTCCCACTCACCTCAACCACACATTCGGATACATCACATCACCACCAGATGATCCGGTGAGTACATACTGAGATAATCCATAATCCAAAACACATGGGGAGATACGATACAACATGTAAATCGTGGGGAAATAAAGGAATGGGTAGACCCCGAGTCAAATAATATGGACGCAGAAACTCCACAAACAGAAAGGGTATCTTCTACTAAGTTCGGAGATGCCTCTAGATCTTGAACAGTCACCGCGAAGGCCTTTGCCGGACAGTAGGCTTCTTTCCTTCTAGCCTCGAAAGTGATGGACAGTTTCTGTACAGATGGCCCTTCTTTCCACAACTAAAACATGCTCCCGTCAATTTACGACACTCTTGTCCCGAATGTCTCCTCCCACAGAAAGTACAATCATCCGCCGACACTTTAGTACTAGTCACTGACTGGGCCGGTACAATACTTTTTCCCTTATCAGCCGCCTTGGTCTTCTTAAACGGTCCAGAAGACCCTGCAGTTGATCCTATACTTACTCCTGCTCGGCTCGCGGTTCTCTTTGCATAGAACCTTTCTGTTTCCGCCTCCTTCTCATAGATCGTTGCTCTGTCCAGGATCTCAGCATAAGTCTCAAACTTCAAAACAGACAACTTTCTGATATCATCTCGTAGCCCCTGGAGAAACTTTTTAGCTTTCCTCTGCTCGTCCTCTACATAAAATGGTGCAAAGTGAGACAACTCCGTAAACTTGGCATCATATTCTTTGACGGTCATGCTCCCTTGTCTCAGCCTCATGAACTCTTGCTCTTTCTGATCTCGAAGGCTGGACGGAAAATACTTTTTCAGAAATGCCTCTTCAAACATCTCCCAAGTGATAGCTTCATTAGGTACTCCCATCGCCCGTTTCTGCATGTCCCACCAACTATCCGCTTCACCCTCTAATTTATACGCAGCAAATTTAACCTTTTCTCGATCCGTACAGCCAAGCACATCAAATATCTTCTTCATTCTTTTCATCCATATGTCCGCCTCAGCCGGATCAGGCTTTCCTAAAAAGCCTGGTGCTCGTTTAGCCGTGAACCTGTCATAAGTTGTAGGTCCAGGAGGTGCCGGAGCTGGCTCGGGTGTCGGAGCCATATGCTTTTGCTCGACTGACTCTACGACATTAGTCATCCTTTCCAGTAGATTGATATAGGCAGCCTCTCTTTCATAGGGCGTGCGAACGCCACCGCGGCCATTTCTCCCACCTCTTCTACTTGCCATCCTATAATCAAGACAAACACATGAACATAAGGATAAGGATCCAATAATCAAGAAAGAAGTATTCATTAACTTTAAAGAATCTCTAACCAAGCCTAAGAACCAATCTCTTAAAGGTCCTAACTGTCGTAGCTTCATCTACTTGTTTCTACAGGGATTCTATTTAGAGATCCAAGGCTATGCTTTCGCTTTTCGATCAATCAATTTCTAAGGCATCTCAATTCTCTGATACCAATTGTGACTGTAACAACCCAAATTTTTGTTAAAATCTAAAAAGAATTAGTAATCGGGTTCGGATCCGGTCAACGCAATGTTGACCGAAATGATAAATGAAATCCGGACTTCCCTTGGTAAAAGGAAGTCCGGTTATCGGGGAAAATTCTCTTTCATCGAATCCGGTCAACGCAATGTTGACCGAAATTTAAACATAAAATAATCCGGGCCGTGAAGGATTGGATCTCAGCCGTAAGGATCGGTTTTCTTGCATAAAGGCCTCCGGAAACTTCAGTCGGATTTCCCTCATCAAGTCCGGTCAACTCGCGTTGACCGGAGAACGAACGTGAAGGAGTCCTAATGTGCAACTTTCAGTCCGAATTCTAAAGAAGTTCGGTTTCCAATCCTATAAGTGGATTTCTGAGAAATAGAAATCCGGCCTTTCCATAAGAAGAACTTGACAATTGATGCTTCGACTTTGCTGTATGAAAAATTGAAATCGGCACTGTTTGCACTTGGAGTTGAAATCGCCTTTTATTAAGTAATCTGCCTTTTTGAAAGTGAAATCGGCTTTTGGATCCTTAGAATCGAAGTCGACTTTTCACACGTTGAAGTTGAAATCGGATTTTCCACATTGAAACCAAAATCGGCCTTTCCAGTGAAGATCGAAATCGGCTGTCTTTATGTTGAAAATCAGGATCGGTCTCTTCAGGTTGAAAATCAGGATCGGCCTCTTGAGGTTAAAAATCAGGATCGGCATTTTTAGGCTAAAAATCAGGATCGGCCTCTTTAAGTTAAAAATCAGAATCGGCCCTAAATTGAATTTGAAATCGGCCGTGTGCAATGGAATTAGAAATCCGGTCAACAATCGATAGTTGACCGGAAGCTGTTGGATGAAAGGCTGAAGTCCGGATTTGTTGGAGATGACCGATCACAGTTAAGGCAGAATCTGGGAAAGGAGCAGCTTTGAATGTCTGCAATTCCCGATACGTGTTGGAGTAATGTTAAGTCTGGGCATATCACTCTTCATAAATGCAAACAGGCTTTGAAAAATGCAAACAGGCTTTGGTGATGGAGCTGATTTAATGACGCATGCCTTTGGGAATCCACGAAGTAAATATGGTAGAGGTTTTCAATGCTTTGAAAAGGAGAAAGTTAGTGAATGACTTCTTGGGAAATAATCTAGCCATAAATAATAGCTTCTTTAACTAAGTATTATAAAATATGAATTTAGAACAATAGTCAAGGATACTCTGAAAATTCTGAAGATAAGGCAACGTAGGAAGAAGAAGGTCAAAACTAAGGCACCAACTTCAGGCAAGATACTCACCCCATTTCTAAAACACATGTTTGTTTATGTTGATATGAAAGGTTATGATTTCTGTATGAAGTATGCTTTTGATGACTAAAATGCATGTTTAAAGGAAATTCATTATGCATGATGTGGGATTTCCCTGTTATGATTTCTTCACAATGATTATGAATTTTTGTCTAAAGCATGATTACTGAAAGAAAATTTAGTCTTAAGAAGAAACATGAAATTTTGCTACTGAAATCTGCATTCTGTTTCCAAGATAAAAGACCTCCCGCAAATGTATTCTGTTTCCTTGATAATTGACCTCCGCAGAGATATTCATTGCCTCGATAAATTGTAAGCAAAAAGAACCTCCGGCAATTTCTTGTTTCGTTAAAAATATTAAGACCTCCGGAAATTTCTGTTTCTCGATTCATCGTTTCGTTAAGTATTAAGACCTCCGGAAATTTTAACGTAAAAGGTCTCCGACAAATTCTTCTTGTTCGCTAAAAGACCTCCGAGAAAATATTTATGTTTCTCAATTATATGAAAAGACCTCCGGAAGGAGTTCATAAATGATCTCCGGCATTTTGAACCCGAATTTGTACGTAAAGCCTCCGGCATTTTAAAGTGTCGAATTTCATTCCTGCAATTGTTGCACTCCGGATTTTTATGAAGTTTCACTCCGGTAGTTGAACGCCCCGGATTCTTGAAGAAATACACTCCGGTATTCGATGCCTCCGAATTTCGGAAATGCCCTCCGGCCTTTAAGCATTCCGGTTTTCAAGTAATGCACTCCGGCATTTTAGCAGTTCGAATTCCACCCGGCAATTGAGCACTCCAATTGTACGGAATTTCACTCCGGCATTTTGGTATCCAAATTTTATGAAAACGCAATCGGTTTTCCATACTTCGAATTTGAACTACGGCTTTCAAATAGATCCGTCTGCTTTAAGAAAAGCACTCGGTTTTGAGTAAGAAAGGCACTCCGTTTCCTTTAATGAAAAGAACTGGATTTTGTACTCCGTCCTTTATGAACTCCGGCTCTGTAATAAAAGAACTCCGGCAATAAGAAACGAACTCCGGTTTTTGGACTAATGAAAATGAGCTCGGGTTTTGACTAAATAAGAGACGAACTCCGGTTTTAGAATTTCAACCTTCTCTGTTTTGAGAAGTTATGCACAAGAATTGTTTCGTACATTAAATAAGAACTTTAAATTTTGCTTTGAAAGATGAACTTGACTTTTGATAAGATGATTGTGACTTCAATGAATGAAGTAAAGAACAAGGTTATATGAAAATGTATGAATACGGACAGCAAGTGGAACTCTTCCGACTTTTGATATTTGATGAATGGCCAATGAGAACACGAACCAAGAACCGAGTTTCCATTAAGTTTGCTGTTAAAGAATTGATGAAGGATATCGGAGTGACACTCAAGGATGCCTCCTGGGCCACGGGAGGGAACCTTTTGGTGGCACAAGGAACTATGGCCCCGTATGTCGGGTTAAAGGCATGACCTCCCGCCCCGGGGAGCATAATGAGGGGACATGGCTTTAGGTTGTGGGGTTACACACAACCCGTCCTCGATGTTGTCCGCTCCAGTCCGGTCCCTAAAGATGATATGAATTTCGAATGATTTTGATGAATTTTCTAAGACAAGATGAAAAGAATAAGATTTGAAGATGAAACGATATGACGATTGTTATTATGATATGCTTATGAATTTATATTTTTGCTTATATGAATGATGTTTTCTCGCATGTGAGTATCTGCTGGGCTTGGTAAGCTCACTCTTATTACTTTTCGATGACAAGCTTATGGAGGACGAAGTCGAGTAGAGTCCTATGATTATGCGGGCTGGAGCGAGATCTTTTTGGAGTTTTGTTTATTTAGATTGAGGAAACTTGTAATTTTATTTCCTTTGCTTATGAATGTAGTTTGTTTCCGTGACATTTTGGGAATTATGAAATTACTAATCTTTAGAATGCATCTCAGGTTTGATGAAAAGAAAAGAAAAAATTTTATACTCATAATTTTATCATATGAATTAGTATTGTTGACGGCTTTTGATGATATTAAAAGTCGGGTCGTCACAGTTGGTATCAGAGAATTGAGATGCCTTAGGAATTGATCGATCGAAAAGCGTAAGTGTAAGTTTGATCTTTCCTACTAAATTTTCGTAGGATTAAGTCTAGGGGATTAGGACTCTTGAGAAGTTGACTCCTAGGCTAAGCTTATGGATATTTTCCTTTCCTCTAACTTACTTTTGGAATTTCAATGTTGCACCTGTCTTGATTTTTAGGATGGCTAACGAATGGAGAAGAAGATATGGCTCAGGTAGTTCTAGTACCTCCCATGATCGTGAAACCGAGTATGTAACCTTGCTAGGCGGGATGGCACATGTCAAGAGAAGATGGAAAGGCGTCATGTGGCCCTGTTTCCTGCTCCACGACCAATCTCGTCTATATATGAGGAATTTAAGATAGCAAACATGCCTGAACTTTTGGGAGAAGCAGATCCGCCAAAGGCAGAAAATTGGGTTAGGAAATGGAAGAAAGAAATTACAATTACCCAGTGTTCGGATAATGAATTAGTGATCCAGGAGATTCAAACTTATATCGAGACCCTAGATACAACCTCGGTATTCAAGGAAGAGTTAGAGACACAAACCTTTTCTCCAAAGTGGGCTGCTAGTTGGGAGGATCCTGGTAGAAACTCACATTTGGAGCCACCTAAGTCATCCAAGAAGGCAAAAATGATGGATATGGGAAAGAGCACTATCAAAGTTTTGTCTGTAGCTAGTTTGCCAACATCAATTCCTAAATGCGCTTATTGTAGGAAGAGGCACGTGGGAAAAATTTGCTATAAAGAAATAGGAGCATGTTATAATTGTGGAAAGATGAGTCACCTAATAAAAGATTGCCCGTACCAAAAGGTAAAAAGAAGAGAAGTCTGAGTATCAGGGTGACAGTACAAGGCCCAGAGACACCCGAAGGCAAAGAAAGGTATTCTCTTAATCACGAAATTTTGATTTGTAGACATATGTATGCTTTATGGATTTTATTAGCCAGTATTATTAAGAGATCACCAAAGTAGGGGAAACAACCATGGGACGAAACTGCCCCATCCATAATTGGAACTTTATGATAAGACCTCTAAGGACTTAAAAGGGATGATGGGTTTTGAGGATTAGGAGGTATTGTCCTATGTGCTCATGCAAGTTTTAAGGATGAATACCTTGTTTTAGACTTTCAAAAAAATAACAAGACCTTCGAGGTAGATAAGATGGATTCTTAGGGTTCATGAATTTCAAAAGAAATGAAGAATCCAAATTGGTGAAGGAAATACTCAGCTTAGGCTTGTGACACTTTGGTGGCGTAACATTAGGATCTATAAAACTTTAATTGATAACTATTGAAAGGGCTGTTAGTATCTTGAAAACATACGGTCATCTTGAATCTAATCAAAGTTACTAAGTGATCCAATGAGTATTTTGGAGAACCACAATTCAAGTGAGACGTTCGCTTAGAGAGAACGGTAAACTTTAGAACAACGGATACAAGATGGTTCTTGGATATCGAATGACGATTATGTTGTTTAGTGATCCCTAGAAGTTTTCGGGAAATAAAATTTCCTTGAGGAATGGTAAGGTCATGTAGGATACCTTTGATATAAGTAGGGGAGCAGTCCATGACTAATGTTGCCAAATATAAGTTAGATTAGCAACAAAAACCTCTCATCTTAAGAACTCACGACTTCGTTTGCCAAGATAGTGGTACCATTAAGAAGGGTGATCATATGATATCGCATATAGACAATTATGTTTAAAGGTTGAGCAAGTGGATCTCGGTGTTCCTCTTTGGGAAAGTAGGCATCAATGCTAAAAATTGATATTACGAATATTGATGTTACGAATTCTTAGACTTGTATGTCTCCGAAGTCTCATAGGAAATGTGAAAGGGTAAATCACGAGTAAATCCAAATGATTAGGTGTTAGGATTTATATCCTTAGTCTGGGAGACAAAATCATATTCAATGTATGGGAGCTATGGATTTATACAATATGAAGTCCTTTAGGTTTTATCTCAAGACATTTTAGAGTGACCCATTCATCGTAATGATAGGATACTTGTTTAGATTAGATCAGTTGACTCATTAGTATACTAACGAGATCTAAAGGTTACTAAGTAATAGGAATTTTGAAATTTTGGGTAAAAATTTAATATTATGTAGATTGTCAAGATAGTAGCCTTGAAGGTGGCTGTAGTTGAACGACTATGGGATTTGTCTTCTCGGTGTGACTATCCTACGATCATTTTATTCAAGGTTACCGTATATTCTGGGCCTATGATGTGGGCTAGGTATTTTAGAGAAAATGTTGGTTTGCTGATTTCTAACAAATAGTGTGAATATAAATCATTCCAACTTTAAAGTATGATTGTGATGTTTGCATCGAAACTTTAGTAAAACTTGAGCAAATAATCTTTGGGACGTCAAGTTTCAATGAGATGATTAATGATAAGAGTAGCATAGCAGAAATGAAGTAAACCTTGTAAGATGATCTGTTTTTTTTTAAGGAATATTTCCTTTCGAGTCTTAGAGTAGGTTGAATCTAGAAATTTCATCCGATTATGGAAATTAAGATTGAGGTTAATGTCCTTATGATCAATTTATTTTCAAGCGAAAGTTCTTAGAATTCATTTGGAAGGAATAGCTAGCATGTATCGTAGGTCATTTAAGAAATTTTAGGGATCAACCTCATATCAATAGTTGAGAAAATCAGTAAGTGCCTGGATTGAACCGTTATAAGAGTGTAAGAAAGGGTCAAATGTTTAAGGCTGCCTAAAGTAATTCCTGTATGAGGGAATAAACTCTGAATGTAAAAATACGAATGATTATGAGACCTTAAGGATCATCAAATTTCGAGGACGAAATTTCTATAAGTAGGGGAGATTGTAACAACCCAAATTTTTGTTAAAATCTAAAAAGAATTAGTAATCGGGTTCGGATCCGGTCAACGCAATGTTGACCGAAAATGATAAATGAAATCCGGACTTCCCTTGGTAAAAAGGAAGTCCGGTTATCGGGGAAAATTCTCTTTCATCGAATCCGTCAACGCAATGTTGACCGGAAATTTAAACAAGAAAATAATCCGGCCGTGAAGGATTGGATCTCAGCTTCGTAAGGATCGGTTTTTCTTGCATAAAGGCCTCCGAAACTTCAGTCCGATTTCCCTCATCAAGTCCGGGTCAACTCGCGTTGACCGGAGAACGAAACGTGAAGGAGTCCTAATGTGCAACTTTCAGTCCGAATTTACAAGAAGTTCGATTTCAATCCTATAAGTGGATTTCTGTAGAAATAGAAATCCGGCCTTTCCATAAGAAGAACTTCGGCAATTGATGCTTCGACTTTGTCAGTATGAAAAAATTGAATCGCAGACCGTTGCACTTGGAGTTGAAATCGCCTTTTATTCGTAATCTGCCTTTTTGAAAGTGAAATCGGCTTTTGGATCCTTAGAATCGAAGTCGACTTTTCACACGTTGAAGTTGAAATCGGATTTTCCACATTGAAACCAAAATCGGCCTTTCCAGTGAAGATCGAAATCGGCTGTCTTTATGTTGAAAATCGTGGTCGGTCTCTTCAAAGTTGAAAATCGTGATCGGCCTCTTGAGGTTAAAAATCGGGATCGCATTTTTAGGCTAAAAATCGTGATCGGCCTCTTTAAGTTAAAAATCAGAATCGGCCCTAAATTGAATTTGAAATCGGCCGTGTGCAATGGAATTAGAAATCCGGTCAACAATCGATAGTTGACCGAAGTCATTGGATGAAAGGCTGAAGTCCGGATTTGTTGGAGATGACCGATCACGCTTAAGGCGTAACTGGGAAAGGAGCAACTTTGAATGTCTGCAATTCCCGATACGTGTTGGAGTAATGTTAAGTCCTGGGCATATCACTCTTCATAAATGCAAACAGGCTTTGAAAAATGCAAACAAGGCTTTGGTGATGGAGCTGATTTAATGACGCATGCCTTTGGGAATCCACGAAGTAAATATGGTAGAGGTTTTCAATGCTTTGAAAAGGAGAAAGTTAGTGAATGACTTCTTGGGAAATAATCTAGCCATAAATAATAGCTTTTTAACTAAGTATTATAAAATATGAATTTAGAACAATAGTCAAGGATACTCAAAATTCTCAAGATAAGGCAACGTAGGAAGAAGAAGGTCAAAACTAAGGCACCAACTTCAGCAAGATACTCACCCCATTTCTAAAACACATGTTTGTTTATGTTGATATGAAAGGTTATGATTTCGTATGAAGTATGCTTTTGATGACTAAAATGCATGTTTAAAGGAAATTCTGTTATGCATGATGTGGGATTTCTGTTATGATTTACTGTCAATGATTATGAATTTTTGTCTAAAGCATGATTACGTAAAAGAAAATTTAGTCTTAAGAAGAAACATGAAATTTTGCTAACGAAATCTGATTCTGTTTCCAAGATAAAAGACCTCCGCAAATGTATTCTCTGCTTCCTTGATAATTGACCTCCCAGCAGATATTCATTGCCTTGATAAATTGTAAGCAAAAAGAACCTCCGCAATTTATCTTGTTTCGTTAAAAATATTAAGACCTCCGAAATTTCTCGCTTTCTCTCGATTTATCGCTTGCGTTAAGTATTAAGACCTCCGGAAATTTTAACGTAAAAAGGTCTCCGACAAATTCTTACTTGTTCGCTAAAAGACCTCCGTAAAATATTTACATGCTTCTCTGAATTATATGAAAAGACCTCTCCGAAGGAGTTCATAAATGATCTCCGGCATTTTGAACCCGAATTTGTACGTAAAGCCTCCGGCATTTTAAAGTGTCGAATTTCATTCCCGCAATTGTTGCACTCGGATTTTTATGAAGTTTCACTCCGGTAGTTGAACGCCCGATTCTTGAAGAAATACACTCCGGTATTCGATGCCTCCGACTTCGGAAATGCCCTCCGCCTTTAAGCATTCCGGTTTTCAAGTAATGCACTCCGGCATTTTAGCAAGCCTTCAATTCCACCCGGCAATTGAGCACTCCGAATTGTACGGAATTTCACTCCGCATTTTGGTATCCAAATTTTATGAAAACGCAATCCGGTTTTCCATACTTCAATTTGAACTACGGCTTTCAAATAGATCCGTCCGTTTTAAGAAAAGCACTCCGGTTTTGAGTAAGAAAGGCACTCTGTTTCCTTTAATGAAAAGAACTTCGGATTTTGTACTCCGTCCTTTATGAACTCCGGCTCTGTAATAAAAGAACTCCGGCAATAAGAAACGAACTCCGGTTTTTGGACTAATGAAAATGAGCTCCGGGTTTTGACTAAATAAGAGACGAACTCCGGTTTTAGAATTTCAACCTTCTGTTTTCAGAGAAGTTATGCACAAGAATTGTTTCTGTACATTAAATAAGAACTTTAAATTTTGCTTTGAAAGATGAACTTCGGCTTTTGATAAGATGATTGTGACTTCAATGAATGAAGTAAAGAACAAGGTTATATGAAAATGTATAAATACGGACAGCAAGTGGAACTCTTCCGACTTTTGATATTTGATGAATGGCCAATGAGAACACGAACCAAGAACCGAGTTTCCATTAAGTTTGCTGTTAAAGAATGGATGAAGGATATCGGAGTGACACTCAAGGATGCCTCCTGGGCCACGGGAGGGAACCTTTTGGTGGCACAAGGAACTATGGCCCCGTATGTCGGGTTAAAGGCATGACCTCCCGCCCCGGGGAGCATAATGAGGGGACATGGCTTTAGGTTGTGGGGTTACACACAACCCGTCCTCGATGTTGTCCGCTCCAGTCCGGTCCCTAAAGATGATATGAATTTCGAATGATTTTGATGAATTTTCTAAGACAAGATGAAAAGAATAAGATTTGAAGATGAAACGATATGACGATTGTTATTATGATATGCTTATGAATTTATATTTTTTCTTATATGAATGATGTTTTCTGCATGTGAGTATCCTGCTGGGCTTGGTAAGCTCACTCTTATTACTTTTCAGATGACAAGCTTATGGAGGACGAAGTCGAGTAGAGTCCTATGATTATGCGGGCTGGAGCAGATCTTTTTTGGAGTTTTGTTTATTTAGATTGAGGAAACTTGTAATTTTATTTCCGCTGCTTATGAATGTAGTTTGTTTCCGTGACATTTTGGGAATTATGAAATTACTAATCTTTAGAATGCATCTCAGGTTTGATGAAAAGAAAAGAAAAAATTTTATACTCATAATTTTATCATATGAATTAGTATTGTTGACGGCTTTTGATGATATTAAAAGTCGGGTCGTCACAGTGACGGAACGGATTTTTTTTTTCCTCAAAGCTTCCATCAAAACAGGAATACCATTAACGGTCTATACATAAGGCAAGACTTCTGCAGAAATTTCGGCAGAGTCTCCTTTATAACTGGATGAAAATCCAAAAATACAAATCCTGTAATAATCATTTAAAACAAGCACACAACTATCCATCATATATATTTCCTACAACAAACATTCACAGGATCCTTTGTGCCATCCATGGCACAAATCCATCAAAGCAATTACTATTCTAACAGATAAATAACGAGATGCCATTTAGGACCTGCACAGGAAATCCAGAGTATAGCGGAAGTACACTACAACCTGCAGAAGCATAGCATATTCTCTTTTACTATCATACATATCATGAGCTTTCTTTACAAAAATTCACAAGTTCTATAACATCAATAAACGTGAAATCGATATTCAAGATCACATTTCTAGCTAGGTCATTGCACCCACAAGCTCTTCAAAATTGGCTTCACAATGCTCTAAGTCCTCAAAAAGCCTTCAGAAGCTTTTCCCTGGTCTACTCCTTTTCGTCAGGCAAAAGCTCTACTGTCTCATCTGGAAGGGGGGAAAACACTAAAATAGTGAGCCGAGGCCCAGTAAGGTACATGCTTATGAACTGTAAAACGATCATGCCAAACCGATCATATAACCATGCAAAAATCATAATGTTTAATCAAACATCATCTGAAAAAGAAACTGTAAAGACATGCTTCATAAATCATATCGCTATAGGCTGTAAGACAATAACTATAAACTTTATGGATGCATGGGAAAACTGAAAACAATATTCTATACTGTTCACTGTCATCTTTTCACTATATGCGATTCATTATCATCCTTTTTCCTCGGAGGATACTCTATCCTCTTTTCACTGTACGATACATTTTCATCTTTTTGTCGTGACATATCTTAACAATTTTAGACCCTGCCAGTGTACCCTATTAGAGGAAGGGGCGAATGATCGAGGATAGATTGTGTTTAGTCCACACAATCCAAGGCCTATCATGTCATATCATGTCATATATATCCCATCCCGAGGGATATCTGTACTGTATGCCACCCGAAGATCGGCCTATGTTCCTCCTGGCTTAACGCCCTTGAGGACAGGGCGGACCATGAATCGCTCCATGGACAGAGCTATCCTCGATTACCACCGTAAGTTCTAGGGCCTCACCCAAGAACTTACCTAAACTGTAGTCAGTCTCGGGTCCTAAAATAATTGTACGAAAATCATCTCTTTATCAAAATCCCATTTTCAAAATCAAACTTTCACAATATAATTTCAGCACTTATTTAAATTACATGAAAATTTTGCCGGTATACATTCGTTCATGTTTTCAAAAATAAATTATACCGAAAGTTACATCTCGATGTCAATTAACCTTCATATGACTGGAGCTTCAGTTAAAAATCACTAAAACCCTTTCCTTTTCGTACTTAGCGCTTTGCCTAAGCTTCCGGACATAAATCGGTCTCTAAACAAACCTTATTTCATGAAATCAAGCCATAAATCCAAATATACATACTTAATCATGCATTTAAACCATAAATCCCCAAAATTTCGAGTTAGGGTTTGGCCACATTCTCTAAATATCAGAATAACCACATACCACTTGTTTATACATGAAATCGGGGCCAAATACTTCAACAAACATGAACAAACATGAAATCTAACCGATTAATTTAAGGAAACAAGCTTCAACATCATTTTTACAACATTTTCATAAACTTTAAAACATGAAAATCGGTAAAAACGCAAAACGGCGTCCGAGGTACACTTACCTTGTCGCGGGCTTTCACCTTTATAACTAGCTTGAGGATGGATTCGGGATCCCGAGCTTCGTTCTCCCTTCTTCTCTCTCTAAGTCGACGCTCTCTCTCTCTCCTCAAACCCTAAATCGTGCGAAAAATGAAACGAGAGGAGCAGATCGCGTTTTTATACTGCGCCTGCCGCTCGAGCGGAGCTCGAACCGCCAGCGAGCGCCCGACTTTCGGCATCTAGCCGCTCGAGCGGCCAGCGAGCGGCTGGTGCCCGGATTTGCCACTGGATTTTCCGCCCGCTAGGCTAGCTTGAGCGGCCGGCGAGCAGAGGGATTCGTAAACGCTACTAGTTCTTCCGCCTGATAGGAGGGCTCGAGCCCCCAGCAAGCGCCACTCGGCTGCCTGCTGAATTTTAGACATTTTTCAACTTTTCACTTTTAATAACTACTTTTTCACTACATGCATAGCCTCTCACTGATATTAATCACCTTAATCACATCTAGTTATTACGTTTTTGGTTTCGGGTCCTCACACGGAGTGTGCCTGTAATGTTGTCCGGAGGCCGAGTTGGATTTAAAAAATAAAAGAAAGTTATATATATATATATATATATATATATATAAAAGTAATAATAATAATAATAATAATATAAGTAAATGAAAAAAAAAGAAAAAGAAAAAGAAAATGGGAAATCAGATGGGAGATTGGAGTCGGGGAGATAGAAGAGGAAAAAGGGGATCTAGGGTTTTGTCGTGCGAAGAAGAAGAAGAAGGAGAAGGGAGGAAGAGGCGGCGGCGACGCAGGAAATCGGGGGCGATGGTGGTCAGCGGTGGCACGGTGCAGGCGACGGTGGTGTGGGCTGAGGCGATTGTGGTGAGCGGTGTGGGTGCGCGGAGGAGATCGACGGAGAAAAGTTGCGTGAGGAGAGAGGCGGTCGCAGAACGACGCTTCTGGGTCAGGCCGGTGGTGTCGAGGAGGTCGATGACGGCCACGTGAGGCTGTGTGGTGGTGGATCGGCGGCAGAGGAAAGGCGTTGGCGTGTGTTGCAGTGACCGGGAGAAATCGAACGCGGAGGAGATGTGCGAGGAGAGGAGCCGCGAGAGAGGACGGCAGCCGGACGGGAGTCAGCGACGATGGCGGTGGTCGCTGGGAAGGTCGACGAACGGTGGTTTACGGCGGCAGAGGACCGGCGGCAGCAGCGGCTGGCAGAGGCGCTGTGCGCAGAGAGCAGAAAAGGGGGGTTGTTCGCGCAGGGCGCGTGAGGCAGGAGAGAGAAAGGCTCGATTGGAGTGCTTCGGGACATTCTTTCTTCAGATCTGCAGAGTATGATGTTAAGGCAAATATCCTCTAGCCCTATTCTTGGTCTGATTTAATTTTCGATATATTTTGACTACTGTGGGAGATTTTACTAACATGCATGTATTTTTAAATACCCTCAATTTATCAATTGTATGCATGCATGTATGTTTTATCGGTTGTGCGGTGATTTTGTACTGGTATTTGTGATTTGGAGGGATTTTGGACACCCGGACGATATATATGTACATTTGTGTATCCATATATTGTGGAACCATGAACCAGGCCTTGCACTAACCATGCATGCTGCCGGGGGTGGGATCACTACGGGACCATGGTGGTCCGAGACCCTAGGGGTCGATTTGTGATCCAAGGCATTGGCTATTTGTGGCGCCGCTCCCGACGGGGAGGCTGTCCCGACGGGGACGTATATGATTGGCTACTTCTGCCATAAGGAAGGTTGAGGCTACTTCCGCCGGAAGGAAGATATTTGTAGCTGACCTACCCCACTGTGTATTTAATTGAGAACCATCGTAAGGAATTGACGAAAAACTAATATATTCGGACGTCCTAATATATAACTAAAACTCGAGGTTGCACCCAAAGCCGCAGGTGATAAAACATAGTGAGCAAGTTCCTAATCTATGGGAGACAGAGTACATGGATGGCCTTGAGCTCTGGGCCTAATTGTAGCCAATATAGCCGTGGTTACCTGGACGAGGTAACCCTTCCTCAAGTTGGTATCATTAATCTTTAGTTCTCCGATTTCGTGCATGTTTTGTATTTACGCATGTATTTGGGTGTACGATGATTTGAGATACGTGGTTTGGCCCACGGATGGGCGATAGGAATGTCTCGTCGTCTTGACGTGATAAACCCAGAACATGTTTTGATTTATGTTTTAGTTCCGGCGGTTTTTTCTTGATTTCTGCATTATGAGTTTTAGATCCGGACGACGGTATGTGTCCCCACGTGGATGTGGTGATGGTTGCGACGTATGTGACCTCGGATCATATCATATGATATCGTCTACGAGATTTTACCGGATCGTGATTTATATGATTTTGTCCCGAAGGGACGAGTTAATGCGGACGACGATTTAGTACGAGACATCTCCTCGATTTTCAGAGATTTCACGGACATTGTGTTTTATTTTACGTGATTTCTATACGATATCCCTGTTCCTGATTTATGAGCACTGTTTTTATACGATGATGCTTGCTGAGCTCTAGGCTCACGTTTTCATATTTTATCCCTTCAGATTAGTGGCATGGATACGTTTGCAGGAGCTCGGACGTGATCGGGCTCGGATATTCCTTTTGACGAGTGGAGATGCTATATTTGGTATATTTCTGGTCTCGAGGATATGGCATGGTTATTGTTTATGGCCGGATGGTGCCTTAATCATTGTATGCGAAATATTGGAGTTACTGCATTATGTGGATGAGTTGTTGTAATTTTGGATACCTCTCTTGCGATTATGGATAGCAGGTCATGTATTATTTATCCGGATTCATATCAGATGAGATCTTGTGCGGGTTTTATTTATATTGGGTCCTGCATGTGCATGATTGTCACACCCGGGTTGGGTTATTATATTTGATGGAAATATTATTATTGATTTTATTTTTAACCTGCGAATATTGTGTTCCCGGGCCGTGACAGAAGAACTCATGATTTGTCTCTGTAAAGCTTGAGTTCGATGCGTGAAAAAATATGTTTTCAAAAATTCCTTTTACCTTTCTAACCATGTGGAAATTGATATTGGTTTAAGAGAATTAACCACATTTTGCTTTATCTTTAAGAGAAAATGGAAATAATCTTAAACGAATTGTATCCTCAGAACAAGTATTATCTACAAAAGTGCACAAACCTCTTCAAAGTCCCTTATATGTTGATAGGGATTCTCAAAATTCATTCCATGGAATTGAGGCAACAATTAGATCATCCAGGGTTTGAAATTGAAGTTTTATTGATGCAAAGGTAACATAATACAAGATGGAATACTATGTCTTACTAGATGTAAATAATCACGAAGAGTCCGAAATTTACTTTTTTGTATTCTCAGGAGATCAGCGTTAATATTGCATTCTTCTGCCATTTTTGCTTCCTGTGACATAAAAAAATATGATTTTTATAGCTTATATTTTTGACTATTTTTTTTGGGTGGTAGGTTACGGAATTAATAATTGTAGAAAAATACGAACTCCCCAGCAACGGCGCCAAAAGCTTTATCAAACCTTGATAGGTATGGTTCTATTTTAACATCGCAAGTACACGAGGGTTCAGTGTAATTTTTTCAGTAAGTCAGATATCGTATTCATAGGGAGTTAAATTTCTCTACAAAACTAATTTTGTAACTATTTTATGTATTTTTTAAAATATTAAAGGAAAAATTGAAATATTGAATTGGTGATAATTGGAGTGACAGTAAGGACTATAGTACGGCCCTAAAGTTAACTAAAGATCTAAAATATTAAATAATAAAATTTAAATTGCTAAAAATTAAAGTGTTTTTGGCGGCTGTGTCGTCCCACAGTAACAAAAATTAAAGTGCAAAAAAATTAAAGTGCAGAAATATTAGCAAAACAAGCGGCGGTAGCACAACTATCCAAGACTCAAAATAAAAAAAGACAATAAATAAAGTGTAAGAATTAAATAGCGTAAATATAAAATTATAAGAGTGGCGGTGACAAAGTATTCAAAGTCAGAAAATAAATAAAATGCAGAGAATAAATTAATAGAAAAAAGAAAATTATTAGATGTTTGATATTAAAAGTTAGATAATTGCGACGGTTAGTCATAATATATTGATTTTTACAACACAACGCAATATAAGATTAAAGAGTCCGATATAAATCTGAAACTAAACCAACTAATAAAAATATAAACTAATAGAGTCATGGAAATTAACTTTATATTAAGCTGATATTTACGGTCACAAAAGGATGAATCTAATCTGGACTTACTAAATTAAAATACTAATTTTGTAAAGGAAAAGAAAAATAAAATAAAATAAAATAAAAACTAATCCCTCTTTCCATTCATTCACTCTCGTTCTCTCCAGCTCCGTCTTTCTCTAACCCTAATCCCTCTCTCTACAACTTCCCAAATCCTCTCTTGCAATTCTCACTTCCGTTTCTTCCACTCTTTCCCTGCAACTCCTTTGTCTTCCCCTGTTCTTTTTTTTTACTTACTCTCTCTTCTTCCTCTCGCTCTCTGTTTCACCCTCTCTGCTTCACTTTCTTCCTTCTGTTGCTTCACTCCAGGAACCCACTGCTTCGCACGCCCAGCTTCTCCTCTTTGCTTTTCAGCTTCTAGCCCTAGATCTCACTCCCGTCCCACAAATCCCTCCTTCAACTCTCGCCCTCCTCTCTGTTTTCCAATCCTCCGCCTGAGGCAGAGCCGCTGCTCACCCCCAGTTTTCCATTGCTCCCGATTCACTCCTCTGGCTCTTTATTTATAGAGAAGGATAATATTTTTTATCTCCTTTTTTTTTCCTTCCATTTTTTCTCCTCGCTGCTGCCCTACTTTGCCGCCTGCTCTGCTTCTTCTTTTTGCTTCTCGTGCCGGCTGCTGGCGCACGCCAGCTTTCCTTTTGCTTTACTTTTCCCTTTCTTTTTTTTTACTTTTCTTTTTTTCATGGCAGTGTACTGCCACCCTTCTTTTCTTTTTCTTTATATATATACTGCCACCCTTCTTTTCTTTTTCTTTATATATATATATATATATTATTTTTTTTTTCTTTTTTTTTACCACACACACATATATTTTAACCATTCAAAAATTTGACTATACTTTTCTTCTCTATATTTTTTCGATCGGCTGCGTAGATTGACAACATGAAGGCTTCATAGAGTCAATTTGCATACTTTATTTCAAGATTTTTGTTTGAGGAATAAAACCTATATGATTAAAATATATAACTTAATTACGTAATTTAAATAAAAATTATAAATAAATTATAATAACTAAATGAGAATAAAAATACAAAATTTAATATTTATCATCACACACAGTTACATAAACAATTACCTCCCAGAACTATGCATATATATTTATTCAGCCCGACCAATATACACATGCATCCACATTCATATCAATGTAAATTTATATATAAACTTCATATAATTCACACATACACACACATACATACAAAACTTATGTATGTGTCTATAATTTATACAAACATACAGTCAAGCCCAGATATGTACACGTACAATTATGCCCATATTTGTAAACACATGCCGCACACAAACCTCTACCAATCTAATTATTGCCATTTCAATTATTGAAACAATTGCAGCAGCCAAATAGAGTACAATGTTTTGTTTCCTGTCATTTGCCTGATTCCCACCAAATAAGAAAAAGTCCAAACTTTTATAACTCAACATGTAAATCGATGAATTTTGTAGTATAAATCCACCATCTATTATGCTCAAGTTCAGCATAAGCCCTTAAAACAAATCCATTTCCACCATCTAGAGCCAAAGCTTTGTTTTTTTTTTTTTTTTTTTCTAATTTTACTTCTTGAACTAATATCATCGATTTTCACAATAATCTCGGTAAGCAAACAAGAAATTTTAAAAGGAACGGATTACTTGTAAAGGAGAGAGAGATTTTACTTGCAATAAAGGGAGGAATTTTACTTGTCTCAATAAAACTCAAGAGTAGAGTCACATTATCCTATTACCACATTCATTCCTTTCGATTTCACGGAAAGGAAGGAACGTTCTAATTTTAGTACTATAATATGTAAAAGAAGGATTTTATCACTCCATAAAAAATTTATCGAGCCCCAATTTAACGTAGAACCCTTAAAATTTGGGCCTTTCACTATACGAGCCATGGCTCTATTTTTCCATTTTCAACTTCAAAATTAAGAATACAATTGATTCCCACAAAATCAAAACATGTAATAAAAAAAGAAATATCAACCAAGAGAATGGAAGAATTTACTTGTAAGAGAGAACAATTTTACTTACCTCAATTTCTTGTTTTTCTTCCGACAATGACAGCAATGGTGGCTTCTCTCTTCAATTCATCCGTGGCTCCCTTTTCAGTGTCCCCTTAAGTAATGAAGGGTTTCATTGGGTTTCCCATTTGGAGTATCGATTTCTTTCTTCCCTTGACCCTGATGTGCCATCGGCCCTCCCTCTCTCTCTCCCCTCTCTCCCCCTTTTCTTCTTCCTTCTTTCTTCATCCCTTTCTTTCCTTTCTTTTCTTTGTTTCATTTTATTTATTTTTTTCTTTATCGATTTATTTATGTATTAACTAATTACTTAATTATTATATTATATTATATATTTATTATTATTATATATATATTTTTATATATTTATTTATGTCTAATTAAAAATATCAATTAATTAATCAATTATCTAACTACCCTTAGAATAATATTTAAGTTTTTTTGTGCTCAATTTTTAATATTTTATCCACTTTCTAAATTTAACTATATTTTTTAGTCAATGAATTATAATACACTAAGACCCGCCTGATAAATGTTCATTCAATTAGCTCAATTCGTAGTTAAATTAACTTGACCTAATTTATTAATTAATCTAAACTTAATTTAATGGCCCAAATATTCAAACCCAATCTATCGATCCAAATACTCTAAATTTATTATATCTAAATATTAACTGTCTACTTATTTTTTAAACAGTCGATATGCTAACTAATTTTATTAATTTATTAAAAATTTATCTCCAAATAGATTTTTCAATTTAATTCCAAAAATAAGCCTTACGATTAAAATTTCTCATGTGCAGCCTACAAAGTAATTTAAACATAAGTTTTAAACCCAATTATGAAATTTTATACCCAAAACAGTCACTAAAATAGTCGGATAATTATTGTAACTAATTTGATAATTTATTCTCATAAAATAATAGAATCAGAAATATTTAGAATGTCATAATATGTTATCTGAACTGGTAAGAAATGAGCCAACTTCTTCAATTGATTTACAATTATTCAAATAGCATCCAAATTTTTTGCTGTCCTAGGTAACCCTGAGACAAAATTTATCGTGATATGCTTTCATTTTCAGTAAAAAATCGATAGAGGGTGTAAAAATCCAAAAGAATTCTTATACTCAACTTTCACCTGTTGACATACTATAAACTTTGCCGCAAATGCTGCAATCTCTTGCCTTATATTCCACCACTAAAAGGTCTTTCTTATATCCTGATACATTTTATTGACTCTAGGATGAATCATATACCTCGACCTATGGGCCTCATTCAAAATTTTCTCTTTTAACTCATCAATATTCAGAATACAAATCCTATCCCACAAATAAAGAATCCCATCTGCCCATACATTGAAGTCCACTCACGACTCATTTCCCAAATATTCAACAATCTTCATCAAATACAGATCGCTCATTTAATTTTCCTTAATTTTTTTTTCAAAATTACAGGCTTCACCTAAAGATACAATAATATCCTCCTTAACCTTTGGGAGTGAAACCGAATAGTATATATCTTCATTCCTTCCAACATCTCCCATTCTTTAATCACTAAATAAGCCATCAAATTCAAAGACTTCCAACTCAAATCATCGGCAACACTTTTGCCTTCCTGGCAGATACTAGGTCTCACAATCATAACCCTTAAGCAAATCTACTGACCTATATTGCCGTATATTCAACTCCTTTTATAAATATAGATACTTCAAGTTTTTTTGATCTGAATAAATCATAAATTAATCTCCATACAGATTATGCCTCTAAATCTTTAAAGCAAAGATCACAGTTGCTAACTTCAAATCATGGGTGGGGTAATTTTATTTATGGACCTTTAATTGCCTTGACCCAATTAGATAAGATAGATTAAAGTATATTTTTGTCAGATCTACTTGATATAAAATTGAGAAAAATATCTATAGCCTTATCTTGGCCTATTTCCGTGTCTAGTATGTTTTGTGTATGTTTTGGATGTTTAAAGTTCGTACAAGTTATTTTTATTTAGCCTATATGTTTGCTTTGATCATGCATGACATTTTTACCGATCATTTGGGATTTTTTTTTCTGAATTTATAAATTTTGAGGGTTTTCTTATTTTATAAAAAAATAGATAAATATTTGAGATTATATATTTTTATATTAGTATATTCATATGAAAATAGGTATGAAACTTACATAGGCTGTACATTAGCTCTCATGTATCGCTGCCTAGGGATCGAGGTTACTACCTTTGTTATCTGGTCCTCTCTTAATTGGTAGAGCTTTATTCCCGACAAAAAAAAAAAAATCTATAAATCCTTTTTTGGCATGTAGAAAAAGGATGTTTATAATTGACCAACCCTATCTGTATTTAATAAAAACCATCAATAAGTGAATTGAACAAAAAAATAATATATTTAGACATCCTAATATATGTGCTAAACTTAATGATTGTACCAAAGTCACGGGTGGTAAAATATAGTTAGCACATTCTTTATCTATAAGAGATAAAGTATATAAATGACCATACCCATTGATCTAACTAATGGTTGATCTAGTTTAAGGTAATCGAAAATATGTGTAACATTTTTTAAGTTGGTCTAGTGGCATTTGGTTCTCCGATTCCGTGCATATTTTGTATTTCTGTATGGATTAGTATTTGAACTTTGATTTGAGATTTACAAGTTTGCACATAGATGGGATTTAGTTAGTCTCGTACACCTGATATCAATTTTATTTCGAAACCTATTTGATTCTTTTATGATTTTGTTCCAGACTCTGATTTTATTTATATGACTTTGATCAAGATTCTGTTTCGTCGGCCTTTATCTTAGTATGGATTGTGATATGATTTGGATTATCTGATTTCATTCCAAATCACTCTTACTCTACATAGGTCTTAACAGGATTATATTTTGATATGGACTATGATTTGAGTATGTGACTACCTTCAGACTTCTAATATCAGATTTTTGATTTGTAGCTTTTGCCCATTTGGAAATTGTTTTGGACCCTCATTCTAATTTATCAGACATATTTATTAATTTTATATGATATGATACTTACTGAATTTTAGATTTATGTTTGCTTATTATCCCCTAAGATTAGTGGGTTTGGATACTGTATAGGAGAGTAGATGTGACCTGATGCGGTATCATTTATTTTGGTATGTTCAATTTTTTTTTGGACTGAAATTATTGGGTCGTATTTTGGATATTTGAGGTCGACCAGTTGTGGGTCTTTGGACAAGTATAAACAATTGGGTTGGTGTGTATAATTGAGATATATATATAAATTTGGTTTGTCCCTCTCTTACGACTATTTGGAGTAGGTTATATTATTATTTTTCAGACGGTTATCCCAAGAGGTTTTGTGATGGATTTTAGATTTTATTTGTTGTTATTATTATTTGAATAATGAAATTTATGGTCCGTCTGTTTGTCACGTTTGGATTGAGATTTGTTCTATTTATTTTGGCATTTATTAATTTATTATTTAGACCTACTTTAGTTAGGGTTCATGACAGTTGTGGTATTAGAGAAGTTGTTAGGAGAGGTATTTTGGGTAAATTTTTAGATCAATTTTGGAAAGGTTATTGATTAAATATTTTACATAATAGGTCATTGTTATGGCGGACAACAGAAATTCTGGATATGGAGGTTCGGGTTTGAACTGGGAGGATGACTAGTTATGATGAGTTGCATGAGTGACATTACAGATAGAATGATTCAGCACCAAGATCATGATATGGCTACTTTAAGGATGTTGGCCAAGCAGGGGCAAGGCAAGACACCCTTTGTGATGTCCCACATACTCATATACACCCAATGAGACGTCATACTATATATAAGTCAATAAACCATATAAACAATATACACAGGATCCATATAATGCCATATTGAGTGGCTCTGACTCCGTACGACAAGAATACAGTGTTGGATTCTTTAAAGTTGTTGCTAGAAACCAAATATCATTACCATAAAAATTCGCAGAAGCATACATAATAACCATAATAATTTACGAAAGTACAACTAAATAATCAATACTAACATCGTATATGGTTTTTTTTCTTTTACTCATTACAAGATGGTGTACATGACTTCTTAATATCAATTATCCATCACAAGTCACTACAATATGACATCAAATTTATATTACATCACCATCTGATCCCAATCACCTTCCAACTTCAATCTTGATCACCAGATACCAACTCATACCTTTCATCTGAAGGATTAGGAAAACAATAATGGAGTGAGCTAAATACCCAGGAAGGTACAGATAAAAGCAAAGACATGCACATTTATATTTAAAATAAATATATAATTCAAAAGAACAGAATCATTCAAGAACATGCATGAACTTTTGACTTCTTTAATTTTTTTTACCGATTCTTAATTATCATTTGTTATTTTATCATTTATCTTTAGGAATTAGGGTTAGTATGCCTTACCAGCCAACAGAGCGATCAATCGAGGAAAGGATTGTGTATGCTTCTACATAATTTAAGGCACACACTCATGCAATTCAATACCTCAAAATGAGCAGTATACTTTGAATCTAATATACCTAGCCAAATAACAGAAATGCCGTCAAAAGTACCCCAATGACTGAGGAGTAGTCCTCGAGTTTCTACTGTAATATCTTAAGGCGTGCCAATAAATATCACCAACTATAATACATGACCAAGATAATCCTTAAATTTTTATTACAATATCTATGGCGTGCTAGGAAATATTGCCCACTAAGATTATTTCCTTAGTCCAATTTCTTACTTCTTATTTCAAACTTGATAATTTTGTATGGAAGCTTTTACCTTATTTGAAATAATTCTTTCTTTAATTTTCTCTACTCCGAGAGAAAATTCTTATTATTCTTGAAGCGTACAAAGTTTCCATACTATACTTATCATCATGCAAACTTTTAATAATATCAAAACATACACCGAAACATATAATATTTTGTAATAAACGATAAATTGTAACCGAAATCAATGCATTGTTTGTTTTAATGGTTTTAATCCTTAAAATGCAAATTTAACATGTAATATATTTGGTTGATTTGGTTACCGATATGGTAATTGGTTCGCGGCCCCTTCAGGTTGATTTCTCAGCACAATTACTTGCGGGCTCGGTTATCGATTCATGGAAAATTTAATGGTCAGTTCAATGGATGGTTCATACTTATTTTAATTATTAATTTTTATCACTTGTGAACCAATTTAGATGAACCAGTTCAATGGTTCAAGGCTTCTTTCTTGCTGAAAATTTCGGCATTTGGCCGGTTCTTTTTAATTAGTTTGAAGCCCAGTTCGGGGTTGGTTTAAGGCATATTTTTACTGGTTGATACTTTACAATTAGCTCATAATATTTTGATTAATTTGGGTGCCGATTCAATTGGTTTGGGACTAGAAATTGGGCTGGTTTAGCAGCCCGAATTCCAATATCAGCATGGATGCTGTCACCTGGTTCTACTACTTAGGGGCCCGGTTCAATATTCATTTGAAGGTATTTTTGCACGCTGATTTGTAGGTTGATAGTTCGACTTTAGTACTTGATAAATTGCTGGGTTGGCATCTGGATCCACCAGTTTAGGGCCGGTTCAGTCCATTTCCTTGGACTGCTAGAATCAGTTTTCAAAGTACTGTGCCAATTCTGGTGCAATTCAAGGGTTCGATTTAGTATTCATTTCAAGGCGTTTTGGGTAGCCAGTTCATTGGTGGGTAGGTCAACCTTAGTACATGATACTACGGCTGGGTCGGCTGTTGGTTCAACCAATATAGGTCTGGTTCAGTCGATCTTTCCCAAACTGCCACATTTAGCTTTAGCAGGGGATTAAGGGACCAGTTTTGTCTTTGTTGGCTTTATGGCCAATTCAAGACCGATTCATGACCGGTTTGGGGAGTCCAATTACAGCTAAGAGACTCATGTTTAAGAATATGTTTAGTTCATGGCGGGTTTAGGTTGAAATTCCACCCGGTTTGGGTCAGAAGTGTAGCTGAAGATTCTGCATTAGTAGTGTTCTGATGCAGACAGCTTCTGTAGCAATTTTGGTGGCTGATTCATGACCGGTTTGGGGCTAAATTTTATAGGGTGATACTTGAACATCACCCCAAGAAATTGAAATTATCATGGCTGCTGGCTCAGGCTGTTTGGAGCCCGGTTCATAGGCTGAAGTCTTGAATACCAGTAGAGTTGTTGAAATTGGTCCAATTACCGATATGGGACCCGGTTCAGTGACCGGTTTAGCTCGTTTTCATGAGCCATTTGGTCACAACATAAATAAGAGATTAAGCTTTCTAAATACTAAAATTGGCCTGGTTTGGTGACCATTTGATCACTGGTTCAGCCAAAATTCATAAGCTGTTCAACTGCTGAATTTGGCTTAGTTTATCAGCCAAGCATATTTCATGTCGAAATGATGATATGATCAAGATTATTCAACAATTTAAATATTAGAACAATAATATTTAAAAGAATTACCAAAAAAAAATTCCAAATAAAGAAAGGATTCATGTACACTTACCAAATATTCAACTAAACTCTTGTTGTCCTCGGTTTTCCTTCTTCCGTCTTCTTTTCTCTTTTCCTTTCTGCTTTTCTCCTTCTGCTTTCCTCCTTCTCTCCCGATTCCTCCTCTTTCTTCCGCACAATTTCCTCTTCTTTTCTTCTTTTTCCTTCCCTCTATTCCTCCCACGTCTCTTATAATTTAGAAATTAAGAGGCTGAGTCATCAGCCCTGCCAGCACCACAAATTTCATCTCCTGAATTCCTGCTGTGTGGCCTTGCTGAGTCATGCTATTATTTTGCTGGTTGTTTCCTCCAGAGTTTGCCTAGTGGAGAGCTGTGGTTGGTTGCTAAGATGGCTGTTGTTGTGGGCTGCTGTAGCTGTGAAGAACAACCCAAAAGGCCTGATGCTTCAGCAGTCGTGGGGAGCTGCTTCAGCAGCCGTGTAAATGCTGCAGCTTTAGAAGCCGTGAGAGTCGCTCTTTTCTTTTGCTGAATTGTATGCTGTGGTATGAGTTGCCGTGGAGCTACTTCAGCAGCCGTGGAAAGCAGTCGAAGGAGCAGCCGCGAAGTCCTGCAATTTCAGCAGCCGTGAGCTGCTTTGTTTACCCCAAATTTACAAAGTGTTGTGGCTGTCGTGGAGTGTGTGTGTGGCTGCTGAATTCTATCACGAAAATTCTAATTGCTGCCGTGGACCCCCTCTCCATTTTATTTGCTGAATCACTGTTTTTCTAGAAGCATGAAGCTGCTGAATATTCAGCTGAAGTGTGTATATATATGTATCTCCTATAAATTTGCTGATGTGGGGCTGCCGCACAGATGATTTGGCCAGGTCCTCTTTTGCTAATTTTTAGAAATTCCACTAAGTGTGTGTAGGTGTTATACTTAATCTGAATTCTTGGAATTTCGGTTAAGTTTTCAGCTGCCCAAGAGCCTTTTAGCTTGCTGTGTTCTTCGTAATTTACTAGTGTCCTGTTGCTACCGTGGCCTTGCTGAATTCTTGATGAATTCAGCTTGTATTTGGGGTTGCTTGGGTGATGCGGCAGGCTGCCGGGTTGTGTGAAGTGCTGAATTTTACTTAGTAAACTTGATTTGTATTATATTTAATTAGTTGAGCTAAATTCGGTTGGAATTTTGGTGGTAGATTTGCCTTTTTATCAACCGTATATGGATTGGTTCCTAATCGGGTCCATTGGATAATTTTTCGGGATACCGTTATATCTTGAGGTAAATCTATGGCTTCCAGGTTAATAATATAATTCATATACTAAATCTTAATTCTTATCAAAATCTTTAAATTGGTGGAAGTCTCCAAATTAACATATTTTAATTTCAGTAATTCCTTGATACCAAATCCTTCAATCCAAATTTCTTTGTATCCTTTGACCTCGATTAATTATGATTTGCTGATCAGAAGATCTCGGGTCTTACGCACTTTGATTGATTTTAAGGTGAGTATGTCCTGGAGTTTTAAGGAGAGTTTGATATGATCAAAATTAAAATTTGGCTTTAGAAGATGGAAAAAATTTTTGAGGTTATTGGCTGACTGGAAGAAGATAAAGTTAAGTTTACAGCTTATAAGTTGGAGGGCAAGGCTAGCTTATGGTGGGCCACTCAGTGCTATATTTTGGGATTAGAGAACAAGGAAATTTTACGAGATTTTTTTTGGAGGTATTTTTGGAAAAGTTCATCCCATCTAGCATCTTGGAGATCAAGAAAGATGAATTTAGTCGATTGAGGTAAGGGAATAAGACAGTGGCCAAGTATGATATTGAGCTTATGAAGTTGTCTAGATTTGCTCCTCATGTTATGGGAGATGAGGCCCAGAAAGCCTGAAAGTTTTTATAGGTGCTCCAAGATTCCATTAGAAAGTAGCTTGTGCCCCTTCGACTTCTGACCTACAGTGAGGTGTTGGATCGGGCTTTTATTGATTGAGTAGAAGTAGTTTCAGGAGAAATATTTGGAGAGGAAGTTGGAGTATCAAGGTCAGAGTTCAAGAGGTGAAGGCTCCCATTCGAGGTTGAGGCAAGTATATATAAGCACACCCTAGTAGTGCCTAAAGAGCGAATTTCTGTGGGCTTGCGCCCGAGGGTTGCACTTGAGTACCATTTTTCAAGAGGTGGCGCACGAGGAGTGCCTGTGTGGATCTTGAGTGCCGTTTGGTCTATATAAGCAGGGGCAGCGCACTATTTGCCATTTCGCGTGAGAGAAGGAAGAGAGGAGAGAGAGTGAAGGAAAAAGAGAGAGGAAGAAGAGAAGAGGTAGATCGGAGTATCATTTTGTCAATCTGCTTTGTATAATGTTATGACAAATATTTAGAAGTCTTATTATTGGTCTGTTTTCATGTCTGATATGTTTTGTGTATATTTTTGAGGTTTAAAATTTTTACATTTTTTTTGATAAGTAAGAAAATTTTATTAAAATAAAAGAATTTACAGAATCCTATATTATATTTCTAAGTGTTTTGTCGACTTAGAATTAGAATATAGACGTTAGGGCATTTTCCGAGCAATATTTTCACACATGTAATATAAGTAAACTAACCAAGCTTCGAATGTGGAAAAAAACTAGGACTTCCACCAGTAAATGACATAAACTAATAAGCGCAAAGGTTGAGGCATACCCTGAGTACCATGACGTTCAACACAACTTTTTCTTTTTTTTTTTTTTTGGATAAGTAATATCATGGAGTTCAAGATTAGTCTATTCCATCCGCTGCCTGCTACCATATCGGTTGATTCCATTCCATTCCGTAAATCCAAGTGCATTCTAATCTTAGACCATCAGAAAGCCATCCATTCCGGGAAAAGCCAAAGGAATCCACGACTCCAAGCATACTAGTATATTGCACCAAATCGGTTATTTACATACAGGAATATACTACAATCCAGCAATTTGTATCATACTGGGAATTCCAAATAGATTATCCACTCTAGGAGATCCAGAAGGAAACAGTCGCTTCTAACATACTGGCATTATTGTTCCAAACCTATCATGTGCATACCGATAAAATCCCCCAAACCGTCAGATTGATATATTTCAGTTGAACAACGCCAAACCAAACAACTTGTTCGATACTCCAAACTGGCAAAATATACCATATCGGGCATTTTACACAAAACCGCCCACGGGTACCAATTCGACAAAATGATCCCCCTTTTTTTTCCCTTCATACCAGCAATATCGCCAAACCAGCAAGCGGCAACATTCCGGCATACAGCAAATTGTGGCAAATGTACCAAACCAGCAAAATACACAAAACTGGGCAAAAAGCACAAAACTGCCCTCATATTTTTTTCCAAGCATACCAGTATTTTGCATCAATACCATACCGGGCACTGCACCATACCAGGCAAACACACCAAACCGGCAAAAAAAACACCATACTGGGCATTTGCACCATACCAGGCATAGGATTTTTTTCCACAGCATACTGGCATTTTGCAATAATTTGGCATGCTGCATCATACTGGTTGAAGGCAAGAGAGCGGAAAATGCTCCAAACCTATAAAAAATGACATACCGGGCATTTGCACCATACTGGGCAAAAATAACTTTTTTTTTTCGGATGCATAAACCTACCATACTGGCAATACCAGGAACACAAACACATCCTGACACTCCAAACAGGAAAAACCAATCCCTTTCGGAATGCTTTTTTTTTTCAAACTACCCAAAAGCTTCCATACCGGCCACAACCACTATAACAAAAGGCTCATACCAGCAAAAGGCTCTTAGCCAGAATCATAATGACTGTCTATATCTCGGGTGAACTAGGTGCCAGTAAAGAGCAATATACCAAAAGTCCTTGACACATGAAGTAGCTAAAAGTTCCAGCTTGTGTCAGACAGCATCTATAATCCGGGAACCACCTGGTTCTCATCTCTAATGTCTGAGTTGTTAAAAATGGGTTGATTCCGTTTCGTCCAAATGAAGTATATAGTTGCTATAAGTATAAGACAGAATGATAAAGCTCTTGCATTTGTACCCTTCCATCTACTTGTTGCCACCGTATGTTAGCTCCCCACTCTTGATATGGCCAATATATCCTAGCCTTGAGACACATTTGTCTCCAGACTTCAGCGGTGAAAATGTATTTGAAGAATAGATGGTCATGACTTTTAATCTCATTTCTGCATAGGGGGCATATGTCTAAGAGATTCATGAAGGATCTGAGACGGTCCATTGTACTAAGCCGTCCACGAATATACAACCAAAGAATAAAAGCATGTGTAGGGATGTGGTGAGGTCCCCAGACCAGAGAGGCCCACTCAACCTTACTTTTTATGCCTTGAAACAGCTTGTAAGCAGATCTTACGGAGAACCTTCCGTCTTTGTTAGCTTGCCATTTGATCGAATCACACTTAGCCTGGTCTGGAACATATTAAGGCATGCTATCAATAATGGTAGACACCTCCGTATCATAAGCATTGGGCCATCTCCAGTTGCCATGATGAACAATGTCCTTAACCTTTTCGTCAAGGGGAAGACATGTAATCGTCATTATTCTAAGAGAGAACAATTCACAAAGCGGTTCCTTTGGGTGCCAATCATCCAGCCATAAGAACGTCTCGGCACCATCACCAATAATATATTGAATGCATTTGCGAATCTCGACACAAATTTTCATGATATTCTTCCAGGTCTACGGAGCAGATGGCGGGACTTTGATGGTCCAAATACATCTATCTTTAATACGGTAGGTGTGGGCCCATGACGGCCAGATAGACTCAAGATTTTTTGTGATTACACGCCAAGTAGATGACTTATTGATACCTTATTTAAGGCCTAGAGGTTCTTAATGCCCAATCCTCCCTCTTCCTTAGGAGCATAGACTTCATCCCATGCAACTTTTGTTGCTATCTTTCCCTCAATACTCCCATGCCATAAGAACCTACGAATCAAACTTTCAATCTGCCGCAAGGTTAATTTGGGCAGAATGAATATAGATACCCCGTAGAGGTAGATAGAGGAAAGGATGGACGATATAAGTTGAAGTCTACCTCCAAACGGGAGCAATTTATTTTTCTAGGAGGAAATATGCTTCCTCATTCTATCTATTAATGGGGTGCAATCCTTTACTGATAGCCTAGAAGTAAGAAAAGGAACTCCAAGGTATCTCACTGGAAAATGTCCAATTTTAAAACCCAAAATATTTTTAATGTCCTCCACAAGAGTGGCATTTTGGGTATATATAAAAGCCTCACTCTTGTCTCGGTTTGTAGCAAGGCTCGATACCTCTTGGAATTCCAAAAGGCAATCGTGCAAAATTTTGACAAAGTTAGGATCCGCCTTGGAAAAAAATAACAGATTATCAGCAAAGGCCAACATCACGGTAGGAGTGTCCTTGCACCTCCAATGGAACTGAAATCAATTGTTTCGGTGCGCATGCACCTCAATGATCCCATTAAGGACTTCCATTGCCAAGACAAAGATATAGGGGGAAAGGGGATAACCTTGATGTAGCCCTTTAGCATCTTTGAAGAATCCTACAGACTTGCCATTAATATTAATGGAGTAGGAAGTGGTAGAGATACATTGCTATATCCATCTGATCATCAGAGGAGAAAACTCCATAAGGTGAAGAGTAGCAAGGAGGAAGTCCCACTAAATAGAATTATAGGCTTTCATAATATCAACTTTCATAATATACCTGGGCTCACCCTTACAAGTATGATATTTGTGAAGAAGTTCCTGGGCCAGCAAAATATTATCACTAATTTGCCGACCAGCAATAAATGCCGTCTGGCATCTATCTACCAGGAAAGGTAGAGTGGTCCAGATCCGATTAGCAATGATCTTCGAAATAACTTTGTAGATAACATTGTAGCACGAGATATGAGATAGGACGAAAGTTCGTCACCTTGGAGGGGGAGGCCACCTTTGGTCTTAAAACTGATTATAGTGGCATTTACCTGTTTGAGAAGTTATCCATGATTAAAAATTTATACATGTTATTTTTATTTAGCCTATCTGTTTCCTTTGAGCATGCATAAAGTTTTTACCAATCGTCTGAAGGTTTTGTTATGAATTTATAAATATTTGAGGGTTTTGTTTTTTTTATAAAGAAAAAGGATAAATATTTAAGATTGTATACTTTTATATTAATATATTTGTATAAAAATGGGTAAAAAACTTGCATGGGCTATGCATTAACTCTCATATATTGTTATCTCAGAATCGAGGTCACTACCCCTATTATCTAATCTGTTATCGATTTTGATGAAAAAATATCTATAAATTCCTTTTTCACGAGCAGGAAAAGGCTATGTTTGTAATTCACCCACCCTGTCTCTATTTAATGAGAACCATCATAAGTGAATTAAATGAAAAACTAATATATTTGCATGTCCTAATATATATACTAAATTTGAAGATTACACCCAAAGTCGTGGGTGGTAAATATAATGAACACATTCTTTATTTATGAGAGACACAGTACATAGATAGCCATACCCATGGATCTAAATAATTGTTGATCTAGTTTAAGGTTATCGGGAGTATGTATAACCATTTATAAAATTAGACTATTACCCTTTGGTTCTTCAATTCCATGCATGCTTTATATTTCTGCATGGATTAGTATTTGGACTTTAATTTGAGAATCGTAGGTTTGCCCACGGTAGAATTTGGTTAGTCTTGTACATATGATATAGGATTCCATCTTGAAACCTATTTAATTCTTATATGATTTCATTCCGAACTCGATTCTTGTTTATATGACTTTGATCCAGATTCTATTTTATTAGTCTCTATTTCAGTATGAATTATGATATGATTTAGATTATCTGATTTCATTCTGGACCACTTCTGTTTTATTTAGGTCCCAATGGGACTATGTTTTGTTATGGACTATAATTTGAGTACGAGACTACTTTAAAACTTTTGATATTGAATTTTAAATTTGTAACTTTTACTCGTTTTAAATTTGTTTTGGACCCTATTTTTTATTTGTCAGATATATTTGTTTATTTTATATGATATAATATTTACTGAGTTTTAAATTCACATTTTACTTGTTATTCCTTTAGATTAGTGGGCATGGATACTATGCAGGAGATTTGACATAATTTGACATGGCATCATTTATTTTGGTGAGTTCAGTTTTACTTTTGGATTGAAATTAGTGGGCTATATTTTGGATATTTGAGATCGGCCAGTTATGAGCCTTTGAACATGTATAAATAGTTGGGTCGGTGGGTATGATTGATATATATATATATATATGTACACACACACACACACACATTTTGTTTGTCTCTCTGTTACGACAGTTTGGAGTAGATTACAATAATCAATAAATCTCAAAATAAATATAATCAATCCCAACATGGGCATGACAAACTGACAGAGCATAAAATTTTATTATCTGAATAATAATAATAATAAATAGAATCTAAAACTTATTATAAGACCTCATCGGATAATAATAAATATGACTTACTTCAAATAATCGTATGGGAGGGGCAAATCAAATATATGCATATCCATCATAAACCATGACCGAACTATTTTACACATATCCAAAGGCCTACATCTAGTCAAACTCAATTATCCAAAATATATATGATACATATCCAGTTTGAAAATAAAACTAAACTCATCAAAACTGACGAACGGTGATTGGATTTGATCGAACTTCTGCATAATATCCAAGTCCACTAATCTGAAGGGGTAAGAAACAAATACGTGAGTTTAGAGTTTAATAAGTATCAATATCATATATAATAAACAATAGTGTTTGAAATTAGATAGAAAATCTATAAACCAACTCAAAATGGGTAAAAGACACAAATCCAAAAATTCAACATCAGAAATTTGAAGGTAATCTCGTACTCAAATTATAGTTCATATCAAAGTATAGTTTTGTCGGGACATTTACTGAATGGAAGTCATTTGGAGAGAGATCAAATAATTTGAATCATGACATAATACATACGAAAACATAGGTTACACGAAATAGAGGCCGGATCAAAGTCACAGAAAACAAAATAGAATTCGGAACAAAATCATATAAGAATCAAATAGGTTTTGAAACGAAATCACATATTAGATGTACTAGACTAACCAAATCCCATTTGTGGGCAAACTTGCGAATCTCAAAATAAAGTATAAATACAAATCCATATAGAAATACAAAGTATA